>JADGJK010000052.1:0-80031 GCA_027600645.1 Nowakowskiella sp. JEL0407
GAGATTTTGTGGTATTTTATGATTTCTTCAACGAGTGGAAGTTCATTCTCAATGGGGAACCATCCCTTGATTCTTTAAAAAAACAACGATATACACTTTTTTAGACCCCCCCCCCCAAATTCCTAACCACCACTCTTCGCATAATAAATAAGTCTGATATTCACACTCGTTGAAGAATCCAATGCATGCTTTGCAGCACTAAAAAAAAAGACGTGATTCCACTTCAAACTGCAACAATCAACAATCAGAGTTTCTGGTTGTAAAATTTCGACACTGTCTGATCCAATTTCTAATGACGAGTTGACGTTTTGAAAAACTGAAAATGTCTGATCCGTTCGCCAAGAAATCAACCTGTCGGTCGAAATTCGGAGAAATTAAAGTGTACGTTCGCAAAACTTCAGTGTTGTTCATGATTTCACAAAGGGAAACATGGTGAGCTAGGGGATGTTCATGATGGGGATTGCATTTCCTGTTGAATTTGAGACCGGTTGGAATCTGAAAAGCATGGTATCTGACGCAGTGTACGCGTATTTACTGAGAAGTTTTATTGGGGGTGAAATTTGCATTTGGAATCATACGAGAGGTTCATCGAAAAGAATAGTTGGTTGGATTGCTAAAATCATAACCAAAAAATAGCACGAAAATGGGATTTTAAAAACAATCGCAAACCTTGATTGATTCTGGCAGAAAGTCTTTTTCTGAATCCAGCCTAAATATACCATTCACCGAATAAGATACATCTGTATTCGCAGAAAATAATCGCAATTGCTAAAATATCAGTTCTGCTCTATCGGTTTTCTCCATCTCTAATAAATAAAGGGAAAAAATCGTTATATTGTTCAAGAATCATAAACAGCATGCAAAAGTACCCGGATTCTTAAATCTCGTGATAATTAAGCCAATAAAAATCAATATTATCCCATAGAAATCGCGGTATTTTAAATAGTCCTAATTTTATGTAACGGAATATCTTTATGACTGCCGTCCGAAACGATGCGTATCAAGTGATGCTAGGAAAATTCCAACCCGCTGTTAAAATATCTCACATTCGCATTTGAATCAACAATAAACCAAACGGAGCTGAAATCTAAACCCCGATTCCTCCTTCGAGTTTCGCACCTTGCCAGTATGCCCAAGATCAAGAATTCGCACACTTGAACAACGAAATATATGCTTAATTGCCTAATGTATGGTCAGAATTGGAATGATACTCATGAGGAAGTACAACGATCCTGGGAATACGCGAAGATAGAATGCAATTCGACCCACCATTTTGCATATGAAACTTGATGAAACTAAGCATGAATGAAATAAAAAAATATGGGGGTGAATGTGTAACTGTAGCGATGAGCGTGCTTCAATGAGTTAATCAAGTGAATAAGAAATTATATCAAAAAGCAAAGCTGTACCGGGAACTCACTGAAGTGATAAACCTGTTAATTTTCTTCTAAATAAGTCTTTATCTCAAAAGATTGAAAGTTCGAAGAGTTGGCGACTATTTCCGCAGTGGTCGTGCCTAGGGTTCTGTTTTTTCACCTACGTTCGTAAAGAGGTAGTATGACATAGCACAATTAAATTTGAATCCTATAATTATATTCACTTTTCGATTCTGTAATGAATATCGTTTAAACGAACATTTTTTAGGTGGAGTGTAAATCATGATCCGTGATGCAATACTCAAACGAGATAATTTTTTATTGATTTTGATTTACAACAAAATGAAAAAAAGAGAGTTTTAAAAGAACAATGAAGATTATATTTAAAATACACCAAAAAAAAATATGGAGAAAAGAAAAATATTTTTGGATTTGTTCTAAACCTCAAACTACGATTTATTCTCTCCAGATCCAGAAAGTAACGGTTCCGTTTGTGAATCACTCGAATCCGATTTCACAATAACTGTCGTCGACTCTGAACTCAATGCTGAGCTATCGGTATGTGGGTCAACAGTTTCTACCATCGGAACCCCACCACTTGGTACTTGCCGTAAGGGTACAGTTATAGGAGACGATTTATTCGCAGCTTCAATATCGCTTGGTGTGGGTTTGGCTCCTTGCGAGACACACCAACCAATACAACCAAGCACAGTAAGCACTACGCTGATGACGGATATGATTACCATAGTTGAGTCGCATCCGCTAATGCAAATAAGCTGAAAGATATTTTTAAATTAATACCTTGATTTGAAACTTTTTGCTTTATAAAGAAACTTACGCCAGCTGCGTGTGCTTTTGAGATGGGAAGTAAGAGTAGAACAGCAGGTAAATATGAAATTTTGTTTGCGATCATATTTTCTTTTTTTAGCGCGGCTGTTGAGTTTGATATGAAGGGGATTTTTGAGAACGTTTTGCTTTTTATTTGTTTCTCAATAAAATACTGACTGGGTGTCCCTTTGATTGCAACGTTGCACAGTATATTGATTGCAGCCCCTTTCACGCTCGACATGGGTTTTTTAGAGACGAGAAATAACAAAAAACGATCATTTGCAATTAATTCTCTCCAATAGTCTTCAATTGCTGAGTTTCTTGTTGATCGAATAGTTAAACGATCTCATAAACGAAATTAAACTGAACGGAAAATCCAATTCTGAACAGCCTCAAATTTACGGCTGTGTGATTATACATCAGCAATAAAACATAACTCAATTTATTTAATATTAATACTGGATAAAAAAATTACAATTATGATATATAAAAATGTTTCTAACAAACATCAAATTTCACAATACATTCTCTTAAAGCAGCAACACCAAACGGTTTAACGATCCACGCGTTCATACCACTACTCTCCAACGATTTCCAATAATCTTCACTTAAATTGTTTGCTGTTGTAGCGACTATCGGTCCATTGTACCCTCGTTCGCGCAGTTCCTTTGTACATTCTTCTCCACCCATCACCGGCATCGTCAAGTCCATTAATACCAAATCAAACACTTGTTGTGAACTGGAATTTATGGAATGCGATTCTTGTTCGTATACTCGAAGCGCTACTTCACCGTCATCTGCTTCAATAACCACAACGCTGGGATTCAGTTTCCGTAAAAATCGTGAAAGAATTCGTATATTCGTTTCGCTATCGTCAACGACCAAGACTCTCGGGGATCGAGTAAATTTCGTTTCTGGATCATCAATATGTCCATTCAGCAGCGGTTTATCTGACTCACTTCGACTCGAATCATGACGTTCCTTTAATTCAATATCCGACGGTTCACTATTAACCACCACACTCGATTGACAAACAAACATCGGAACTGTAAAACTAAACACCGTTCCTCGTCCCTCCTCAGAATCCACCTGAATCTCGCCACCCATCTGTAAAACAATATTCTGGGCAATAGCTAATCCTAACCCAGACCCAAGATTCTCGCGTCCATGTAAAGATTTTTTCAACTCTTCGGCTGGGGCTTGAGTGTACGGCGTGAATATCTTTGAGACGACCGATTTTGAGATTCCGGATCCGGTGTCCCTGATGATTGTACGGATGGAGATTAGGTTTTCTGGTTTTGCGTCTTTGTGGTCGCTGGTACAAGACGGGAATTTCAATGAAAGATCTGACACAGCTTCTACCTTCACTTCAACCTTTCCTCCTTTCGGTGTAAACTAAACAAGAGGAAGAAAAAAAATAATATTCAATTTAAAAAATGAACATCGCGAAATAAAATTCATATCCAAAACCTTAAACGCATTCGAAGTGATATTTGAAACAATCTGGAAATACCGAATCTCATCCGTAATTAACATTTCGGGTACACTCTCATCAACCGCTACAACAAACTCCACACCAAACTGTCGAAACAACTCCCCGGAAGAATCACTCAACTTCTCCAACAGGATTCGACGCAAAGAAATATCGTTTTCTAGATTTATCCGTAATTGACCCGCTTCAAGTTTCCCCATATCTAACACATCGTTCGTGAGCTCCGTCATGTATTTAGAATACACTTTTATCGCTTTCACACAATCAGTGATTTGCGATTTTTCCTGAACGTTTTCATTTTCACTCTGAATCATCGCGTCTTCCAAGATATCCACTAAATTCGAAACAGCATGTAATGGATTCCGCAGCTACTTAACCAAACTTTAAAAAAAAACAAGCATATCAAAAAAAAACGTAAACCAATCTGAAATAAATCACCTCATGACACAAAAATGCCATAAACTTGGTCTTATCTCGATTCCCTTCCTCAACCAACTCCTTCGCTTTTACCAACTTGTAATTAAGCTCCGATAACGCCTCAGTTTTTTTCTCCAACTTGGAAACTGTCGCAAACAAGGACGAAAATACAAGTAATACCGTACATACTGTTCCATGGACAACGCATAATCGCGTTAATTGCGCTGAGAATAACACAATCCACTCCATACAGGTTTTCTCTTGCGTGTAGTCGTAGTTTTTGTCGGAAAAGACCAAGTACCATGGCGGGATGATTGTTGTTAACGCGGAAAATGTTGCGGCAAATGGGCCACCTAAATATGTCATGGCAAATGCCTGGGAAAAAAAAAGGATAGTTAAGATGAGGAAAGTTGGATGTTTGTTGGTACATACGGAAGGAAATGCGAGGATCACACAAAACGTTAGTGGATCCATCTTTGGTTCGAAATAATAAAAGATGCTGAAAGGTGCAAAGATTGAGATCCATAGCATCATAATTAAAAATAATTTAAGATCGAGTCGAATGGTATCTGAGAAGCATTAATACTTGAACAAACAAAATGGACCAAAGTGATGGAATCGAACGTACCTTTTTTCGTATTTACAAATAATTCAATGTATCTGTATTGGCTGAGGCATAAACAGAAAGACCCAATAAGCAGACTGTACGATATACGCAACGCCGTGTATCGGAAAAACCAAAAGAAATTGTCGTCCTCCGAATCAGGGAACATCAAATAGATGATCGGCGAGAGCAAACTAGAGGAAAGTATCGATCCAATAAGGAATCCAAATAGGTGATGCTACATAGCATAAATAAAGTCAGAACCGGTATCTGAAGGGTGAATTTCAGAATTTGGGCAACAAACCGCAGTTTCGATATGCAATTCTGCAAAATTGAAAAAATCCTTCGTTATTTCGCATTTCTTCGATGTGTACACCATAATCGCACGAGCAACTAAAGCTCCCAACGAGCCTTCAACAATTGAAAGCAAACCGAGATAAATTGCGAAACTTTTCGGGATTCCGTAATAAACATTAATCGCAGAGATGATTATAAATAAATAAATTAATATTTTTAGGGAGCTTCGAAGCGATGTTTGCGAGAGCAAGGCGGCGTAAACAATTGGAGAGGCATTTAGGGTAATTAGAGTTGTTGTGTGCGTAGTATCATCGTAAAACAGCTGGAAACGGGACAAAAGGTCAACAGAAGGAGCGAGAGTGGATATGAACAGTACCAGTTCTTTTTCCGCGGCACAGACAGGGGAAGTGATAAAGTCAAAAAGCGGGAGATCGAAGAGGATCGAACCCACGGACGCCCAGCACGCGATGCCCAGCAGCCAATAGAACGCGGAGGACAGCGCTGTTTGTGTGACACCGTCCTCTTTGGGACTCTCGTTCAGCATTGTCCAGGGATTGTGGCTGGGAGGGTAAAGGAAAATTTGGCGGTTCGTGTCACTTGCCAAGTATTCTGCCAAATCTCTTCGGCCCCCCTTTGCATTTCTTACCAACTTCTGAAATTGTTTAACAATACAAAAATGAGTGAATTGCGCAAGAAACTTGTTGTGGTCGGTGACGGTGCCAGTGGAAAAACTTCCCTCCTTATTCGTTTCTCGAAAGATTCGTTCCCGGAGGTATAACGTTCATTCTCAAAATATGTTCTGTTTCTAATACATATGCGTCTCTCTTTTTTTTCTGTATTTCTCTCCTCCTTTCCTGTGGAATTTTTTTAAATTTTTAAGGCCTACATCCCTACAGTCTTTGAAACATACGTAAAAGATGTATTCGTGCAAGGAAAACAAATTGAATTAGCTCTATGGGATACTGCTGGACAAGAGGAATACGACCGGTTACGCCCGCTCTCATATTCCGACGCCCATGTTATCCTTATCACATTTTCTATCGATATGCCTGATTCGCTAGAAAATGTGATCGAAAAGGTAACTACTCCATCCAAAATTCAGTTAGTATTGGTATTAATTTGTTAATTTTTCTCGATGCAGTGGATAGGTGAAGTGAAACACTTTTGTAATGGTGTGCCTGTAATTCTCGTTGGGTGTAAAAAGGATTTACGAACTGACCCTAATATCATCCAAAATTTGGCACGTATTGGTCAACGACCAGTTGAACCAGAACAGGTTTGTTTCAGACTTTTAATCTAATTTAATTATGTTCACATTAAAAATAATCTCGGAACAGGCTTACGAGGTTGCAAAAAGAATCGGAGCTCATCGTTACCTCGAATGTTCAGCAAAGAGTGGAGAAGGTGTTCAACAAATATTCGAACAGGCTACTGCGATTACTTTGCAACCACCTCCATCTGCCAAACCGCAGAAACAACACAAGAAGAAAAAGGACTGCATTGTTCTTTAAATATTTCCTTTACCTTTAGATTTTTCAACCACTTCCCCATATGCCTCGTTTATTTTTTTAGTTTTTTTTTTAAAATTTCAAATAAGAAAAATGAAAGGCCGATTCATTTGATGCTTTAGCATTCTTTGAAAAAGATAAGAATATACATCTTGAAAATTTTGATTGGCTACTTATTTAGGATGTATCGTCTTTTGTTTTTGTTTGCATCAACGTTCAGCGTGAGTGCTAGATTTTACAGCGACCCAAGTCCATCTTCATCACCGTATACTGGAATCAGATCAAGTCTCGGTGTTGTTTATCCTTTCTACTTTAGAGATGCGTCGACTTCATATACTTGGGGAATGTACGGGTAAGTTTAGCGCATAAACATGGTCAACACTTAATTCGCTATAGATATGTTCAATACATTACGGACGCATGTGACGGTGCGAATTTTATCGGTAAGAGACAGACAAGAAGCCGTCATCCATATTCATTAATTGGAAATTCTTTCGGCAGCTGCCAACAGTGAAGTCTACGCATGTACAGAGATTTTAAACTGCCAGCAACAACTTAACGACATACTAGACGGGAATTTCAACTCAAATTATGCGTATAGTTCATTTATTCCATCCCCGATTCAAACCATTTCATTTTCACAAACTTCGCCGACTTTCTCACCAATTTTACAATCTCCCGCTACCCAAATGTCGGACGCATTTGTTTACACTGTCTTAGGCGAGCAACGCTCCTGCGAAAACTTGCTAAGATACAAAATTTACCAAGTTGATCCAATCCCAACTCTCTCGCTACCCATTTCGACAATTATATCAATCCCATTAGGAATAATGGTCGTAATTTTAGCAATTATCGGTCATATTCGAAAACGTAGAAGAAGATTAGGATTAACAGGACTCGGACTCGGCGCCTTGTTCTTTGGACACCAACAAAACTTTCAAGTCCCGCATCCACCTCCCGTTCAACAAGTCGTACCGTTGACGTACGCGCCACCACCATTCATAAACCTCGAAGCAAACCAGTATCAACAAAGCATACAATTTCAAGTACAAAATCCACCTCCATTAAATCAAGAAGCGTTACCAAACCAAATAGAACAAATCAAGAAACTCGGTCTAAAAGCATGGAAATTCTTTTCGTTAGATCCAAACTGGATCCGCGTTGATGATTTTAACGGAATGCAAACTTTAGAGTTTTTAATTGCTGTTCCTGGTGCGGTAGCGACAATAATGACTGATCATCCGCTATGGAATGCGTGGAAAGAAAGTTCCGGACACCAATATTTCGGGAAAAATTTAGAGTTTACAAAGAATTGGGTATTTTGAAGCGACGGTGTTGAGAGTTTCGCCGGGGACTGTTTTTTCGGTTGGGTTTGCTACTGCTCCGTATCCACCTTTCCGACAAGTAAAAACATCTTTTTTCGTTTGTTGTTTTTTTCCTGTTTACTTAAATCAAATCTTTCTACACTATTAGGTAGGTCTGAACCTTCATAGTATAGGATACCACTCAACCGGCCAAATATTCCACTCCACATCCACCCCATCTCGTACATTCACAGCACTGTACACCGGTCAAACTATAGGATGCGGATACGATACCGTCACAGGGTCAGTATACTTTACACTGAACGGGATTCTGCTCGGTGAAGGAAATTTGGAAATCCAACGTGAGAAACGACCATATCATGCTGCTGTGAGTGCAAATGGGATAGCGAGTATAAGTTTGAATTTTGGAAATTTCCCGTTCAAGTATACGGATATGGAAAATTATGTTCGGGAGAATGAACCTCCACCCGCTTACAGCTATTAAATTCTTATTACGTTTTTTTTTTCTTATTGTACTTTGAAAAATATATTGATTATCGCAACAGCTCAATAAAGATGTGTATTTTATGATAGATCGGAAATTTGCGCCAAACATGATATACAAATATTGTTCAATTCGGATATTGAGAAAGTTATGCGAGCGGCAAGAAAATTATTGATGTTGAATGGCAACTTGGATCAGTGCAACGCGATGTGAAGCTGATGCGAAACTTCAAGCAACGAGACCAGAATATAATGATGACCAAGTTAAAAAATCAAAACTGGTGTTCAATATAAATTGTCATTGAGAACCAATTAATATCACCGAAAACGATTGTACGCCTAACAACCGCAGTGAATCCATAATCCGGCAGCTAAGTCCTTCAACAATTATAGTATTTTTGAAGAATATATTCATTATTGTAAGAAGTTTTTCAATATGAAGTGTCACTGAGAACCAATAAATAAACATTCCTCACCTGCAACACTTCCAAGCTCAACAAACGCTTCAATCTTCGTCTTTAAATCATACCGCAGCGAATCCATATTCTTGCAACTCAATCCGTCAACAAAAATAGCACTCCCAACAACATCAACCTCGATCGACAACAAATACGACAAACAATCCACCAAGTCTTTTAGAATACCATGAAACACATCGCTAGATCGATACTGCAAAAGCTGAATCTTTAATTTCTTCCCCTCATAAAAATCTACTCGTATAATCTCTACTTCCTCCGCATCCCATTCCCAAACATCATGCGAACGAACGAAACTTAGCCGTCGTAAAGAATTCCGTCCCGAGATAATACACTTGAATATTTCCAGTGTTCTATTAAACGAAAAATGATACTCAACTTTTAGGGTCAGTCGAGAAATGTTTGATTCTCGCACAAACATTCCCAAATACGCGTCCCACAATATCGATTCGTCGTGGAAATATAATGTGTGAATTGCGGTATTCGACTTCAACGCATCAAAAAAATCTTCTGTATCCGTTGTAGCTAGTTCCGAATTAAGGTGAACAGAAAGTACCGTGACACTTTTATTGCATTTCACCAACTCGACCAATTTTCGAAATGCCGTATTGGTGTTAACGAAACAAGCAAGGTTTGTCAGTTTCGTCGAAAGTTTAAGTTTATCCAAGAAAACTTCCAAATACGGCATCTCCATAAACATACTATTCCAACATTCCGTAATCGATATCCGAAACGTCTCAAGCTGATTTATAACCGACAATTCATTCAACAACGGCATCCTAAACTCCTCAATCTCATCAATCGCACACTGTATCAAAACATCCTTTAGTGAAGTATGGGGTGCGCAAAAAAACTCTGCCAACGAATCGAGATAACCCCGCGAATAAACCATTTCAAACCGTAGAATAGTGTTAGATTCCGCGACCGCTTTTAAAATTTCGGGTTTCAATGTGATCTTGATTTTCAAAGTAAACAAGTTCCCGTGGACGATATAATCGAGGAACAACTGCTCCGCAGCTCGTCCGGACATCATTAAGTCTGCACAGATATACAGATCTCGTAAGTTTGGTAGTACACTTAACGCATGCGAAACTTTATACGGGGATACTGAAAACCCGCGACTCTGATAAAACAGCGTAAAACTCGATAACTTTTGCAATTTCGAAAAGTTTACATGGAAATTTGAAAATACGTCTGATACTTGCTCCCCCATAACATTAAATTTCAAAACTACACACTCCAATAATATCGATTGTCCAAAAATCTCTGATATCGCATCCATTCGTTCAACCGTCGGGTATATCGAAAGCAAACTCAACCGTTTCAAGTTTTTCAAGCATGATAATTCTTTAAGAAAGGTTGCTGACGGTTTCTTAGTAGCGTTAAGCATCATACTAGTATACGAAATCGACAATTCTTCCAACACGGCGTCGAATTTGAATGGGAAAGTTTCCGAATTTGTTGGAGAGTCCGCTACGAACTTGCGAGTATATTTGCTTAAATTCCGGCAAAATAATTCAGATGAGCAAGCGTGCGTGGCAAACCGATCGTAATTTGGTGAGTGAATGAGAATTGTGTTGAAAATTTGCGGGAGGAAGATTATGTAGAGGGATTTGCAGGTTGCAGCGAGTGAATGGAGTGGTTTTGAGCGTAAGGATTTTAGGATTAGGAATTTGCTGATTATTGTTAGGATTTCTGCAGGCATTCTTGTAATTGCGGACTGCTCACAGCATAATCAACAGTTTCTGCAATGAATGATTGGAAATTGCGATATCGCATTTCCACTGAAAAATCATATTGATCTTCAAACATCTTGTGCGAAGACAATTGATTCCATTCCATAGAGAATGATCAAATCGTACTAGATTGTACTTCATAGCTTTAAAGTTTACTAAATCAACTATACAAAGTCAAAACTCCACATAAATTGTCAGTCTGAACAAAGAACAAGACATGCTTCGCCAAAAAAGCTGGCAAACTCAAGAACACCAGCACCCATCGTCTTTGCATCTTTTCGAAGCAAACCCAAATGCCACATATTCAGTTCTTCAATAAATATCGCATTACCAACGATGTCGTATTGTTCCAACACAAAGAATGTAAGACAGCCCACCAAACCCTTCATTACATCAAAGAAAACGTCGTTGGACTGGTATCGCAGGAGATGGAGCTTAAATCTTGACCCCTCGTAAAAATCTACACGTACGACTTCCTCTTCCTCACCATCCCATACCCATGTACCGCGTGAAGGGACAAGATTTAGCCGTCGTATCGAGTTGGGTCCCGATATTACATACCATATGATTTGCAAAATATTGTTTTCAGTATCACTATTCTCTATTCTCAGGGTCAACTGAGAGATATTCGATTCCTTCAACAATAGGGCCTGGTATATTTGCGCACTCATCGGTTGATGATGGAAATGAAGCGTTTGTAACGTAGTATGCGATGTCAACCCTTCAAACAATTCTTCTAATTCGGATCTGACTGATTCTAAACGGATATAGACGGATAAAGTCTTTATACTTTGGTTGTATTTGACCAACTCGATGAGTTTCAGAAATTGGATATCAATACCGACACAACACGACACGTTTGATATTTTCGTGGAAAATTTCAAGCTATCCAAGAAGAGGTCCAGGTATGGTAAAATACTAAGTTTACAGTCATCTCTACAAAATCTGATCGATATTTGAAATGTTTCCAGATTGTTTATCAAGGATGATTCGTTCAAGATGGGTGTTTCGTAATCCTCCCACTCATTTTCGTCGATCGTACATTCGATTACCACTTCCTTGAGGGATTTATGTGAGGAGGAAAGCAACTCTATCAATGGCGCCAAGAACACTTTTGAAGAAACAATTTCGAACCGCCGAAGTATTGTAGATGCCAGTACCGCTTCAAACAAACCGTCGGTAAAAAGTCGGGTATTATCAATTTTCAAAGATTCAATATTTCCACGCGCGACGAAATCAGCAAAAGTCTGCGATTCGTACATCATACAGTCGCCCGAGACAAAGACATCCCGAAGCTTCGGGAATGAGCTTAAAGAAGTAGGAATTCCACGCGATGGTGCACAAAATACGTCTTCGTAATATATTACAGTGAGACTCGAAAGGTTTCGCAATTTCGGCAAGTTAAGAATAAACGGATCGGGTATAAACTCCAGTTCAGAAGGCGTCCAATCCAGTGATGGCGGAATTCTAGCATCGAAAACTAAAAGTAAAGACTCCAACAAGATAAGTTCGCCTAGAACCTCTGCAATCGTCTCGAGTCGCTCACGGGTAGGGAACAACGAATACAATTTTAGAAATTTCAAATTGTTCAAACGGGTAAATTCTTTTAGAAATAGTGCTGAAGGCTGCTCGGCCATATCAAAAGTGCGAGCAAAGGACAACTGCAGGCTTTCCAGTGGGGAGTCGGGTTGGAACGGGAAAGGAAAGGCACTCGTGTTGCATTCCGCCCGAAATTTACGAGTATATTTGCGTACGCTTTGGCAAAACGAAGCAGATGAAGTCGCATGCATACAAAACTGGTGGTAAGTTTCATCCGTGATGAGAATTGAGTTGAAAATTTGTGGAAGGAAGACGTGGTAAAGGGTTTTGCAAGTTGAGGCAAGTCGAAGGAGTGGTTTTGATCGTAAAGACTTTTGGTTTATGAATTTCGCTATTTTTGTGAGGATTTCTGTCGGTAATTCCGTAATTAGTACCGTCTCCGACACAACGCTCATTTTTTTGCGAAATTGTCAAACTTGCGTTCTTTCGCATCGATATATCACCGTACAGCTAATACGGATAATGCCTGATAATGCATGACAGCGAACTAAATGAATCATTTTGTTATCATTCATGATTCGCCAATCACCACTGATCTTCTTTCTATCAACACATGAAGATAGATCAAGCTTTATGCGATGCCAAAGAACGTTCATATTCCCAATACGCATGTACCTCAAGCGGTAATGAGTTTTCGACTCAAGAGAAAGATAGTATCTCGACCGTTGTTACAGAAATGCATGATTTGCTATCTCGACAACGGTACGAACTTGCAGTAAAGTTATCTGACGGTGCAGCTCTTGTGATTTGGGCGAATGAATACTGCAGTGTCGCTGGAGATCCTGAAAATTTAAAAAAATCAGGGTCGGGACGTAAACCAAAGAAAAAGATGGACGAAACGAAACATGAAGAGTAAAAATAAGAAATAATTAAAGTCAATGTAGATTTTATAAATAATTTCACAATTTCGATACTTTAGGAAGAATAAACTGCAACAACCAGCTAAAAAATCTGCGCTAATTGTAACGAAACAAATTCAAGAAGTGATGGACAAGAAAACAAATGAACAGGTTTTTTTTACGTTTTTTGATTTAATTACAATTATAAAACTTTCAATCGCAGAAGCGAATTGACGAGATTAATAACATATTAGAGCTTCAACGAATAAAATATAAGGATCAATGGCGAGCGGCCGTTCGGGAAAAATCGAAAAGAATGAAAGAGAAGTTGAGAGAACACGAGCTTCATGAGTTTCGAAAGCATGAAAAAATAGTAGCATCCACAGAAGAGAAAAAGAAAGTTGGTAAAAGATGTCCGCGAATTCAAAGCGTCGCTCACCATTGATTTTCTTGTAAGATTGCAAATTCTAATAGGACGAGTTGGAAACCTTTCGGGAAAAGACAACCAAAATCCATTTTAATCAACGACGCAGCTGGTTTTGATGTTCCATCGGACACAAAAATTAACCAGCTTGTTCAATCTGATTTGGAGGAAGAGGAATCAGATATACTTCCAGATCTGGTAAATTTGCAGTTGCAACACAAAGATTCAAAAAGTAAGTTTGAATTTTTTAATTCCAATTTACTGCGTACCTGGAGTAAATAAATAAAAGAACCTCAGAGGAGAATGAGCTACTTGTATCAACGAATAACTGCAAGAACCCCATTGGTCCAGCAGCATCACCGAGCTTTACCTAATTTGTCCTCATTAGATCGCTTTGTTGGAATGAGTGAAATCGGGTCAACTTACTACAACATGTTTCAACCAGTAAAGCATGTAAATTTTAAATTATTTGTAAGGTTTTTATTCGGAATTATAATTTTTTAATTTTAGAAGGATAATAATTCACATCCTCACTTGCAAAAAATGAAACAGATGATTACGTCCCTGCATCGGAACAAACTTACAACTCAAAAAATTGATTCGGAATTTTTATCACAAATGCTGACTCACAGCACAACTTCTATTCTTGACAAAAATCACGATTCCTCGCACAGTCGTAGGAATAGCACAATTCATCATGCGATGTTGTTCTTTGACGATTCTATGGAAAACGACGCTATTCATACGAAACATTTTTCTGTTCGAGAAACAAATGTGGGAATGGATATTCGAGGAATCCTAAAAGAGGATACTGGTATCGGAGACATTCGAAAAAAATTGTCACATGGCCCAGTCAGTGCTGATTACAGAAATCGTACAGTTGTATTTAAAGATTTTGCGGCAGCTGATGTGAATTCTCTTGAAGATAAAGTTGTATTAGAGGCAGCACGACCTCATAGTACTCCAGCCAGATTGGAAAGCAGCAAAAATCTAAGCGTTGGAAAAATTGAATTTGATGCAGCAACAAAAGAAGAAATCAGCAGTTTAGATGATGTCGCGGAAGAAATAAACAACGATGCTGAAATATCAGGAAATTCGTCGGACGAAATAGAAATTGGGGAAAATAATGAAAATGATTTAGTCGCAAGTGAAGTGGATCACGATAGTAGCGTTGAAAGTCAACCAAGCCGAAAGATTCCGTTGACCATGGAAGATGTTTACAACGATGAAACGATAAAAATCGCTCATCCTGTGCGGACGGTAATCACAAAATGGATAAAAGATTATTGAACAATTCGAACGTGCAACGATTGTAAAGGGAGGATTGATTTGAAACTTCGACATCATATCAATATATTTACAAAAATTATAAAGCTGTCATTTCTTTCTTTTCCAGAACCTTAAAAAGAATCCACTCAAAACCATAATAAAAAGCAAACTCGGTATACGTTGAAATTTGAAAAAATTAAATACTTTAAATACACTAAAAAGCGATCTGGTCGGAACCAGCTTTGACTGCGACTCGGAATAAACATCACTGTCTGACCCATTCTCTGGAGCAGTTACGAACCCTTCATCCTCGTCTTCCTCAGTCGACGAATCGGTGTGGTCAAGTTTCCCATTTGGATGAATGGTATCGGTTGCCAAACAATCGTTTACATGATTAATGAATAAAACTTTATCATCCACCCCGGATACGACGTTTTTGATAATGTTATAAACGGAGGAGTATAGCCAAGAATAATTTAACACGTAGATCTTTGAAATGAGCGAAGGATAGTATTGTTTTAACGTTGAAAGTTGAGGAAGCGCAGTTAGCAACGGAGACTAATGTAAGCAATTGAAATAGAGAAAAGAAGTTCGTTAATTTTATTTTGGTGTGAAGCTTCACTGTTAATTACCAAAGCAAACAAATCAATTCCTTGCAAATCAATCAAAAACGAAGCTCGTAAATCAACATCTTTGAACTGTAATAAATCATCGTACGACTTAGTTTCAAACAGCGAAGGAAATAGAATTTGCGCCCGTTTTTCCAAAACATCTTGTGCGAATTCGAGAATATGAACCAAATTGTGTATAATTAGCTGTTCAGAGGTATCTTCGAAGGAGTTTGACGGAGATTGTTTTAGAAAGTTGAGAAAATCAATAAATAAAACTGGCGACGATTGTGCGTCATTCCCCAGAACCGTCGGAAGGGAACATGAAGGAGGAAATCGATTTCTTCTTTTAAAGAGAGCATAATCTGCAATTAGGTTCTTTGTTTCGGTGGTGGTGTAGTTTGTTTTTTTCAAAAGTCGAAGTAAATGAAATTTGTGAACATGTGTTGTTGACATCACCATGGGCAAATCTAAAATCACATCACAATATTATATCCATTAGTTTTGCACCTTCTTCATCAAATACCATCGTCTCTCTGAAATGACCCATTCCTAAATACATCTCTTTTTTGAAATCGTAGAATTTTTCACTTCTTCTGTCACGGTCCCTTTGAGCTGACAGAACATCACCACTTTCTTTGATAACAAATTTCTCAATCTCTTTCAAATCTTTATCATACTTCCAATGATAAATATGCGTCAGCACCTCGCTATGTCGATAAAATTTAACCCAAACAAACTTTGATTTTCGCATAACTTCTAAAGTCCGCCGTGAACTGCAAAGAAGAACTTCCGCCCATTGCAAGCTATTCATTTTCGCTACCGCTGTCATCAATGAGTGTACGTTCACGGCACTGTGGTGATCCTCGATAGTCATGGAGAACGTCTCTAGTCCCTTCGTTTCATTCAAGTAGTCGAGCAGAAGGGGCATTTTCGTGAAATAAGCGTTCAACAGCATTTTGAAATACCTAATTTTTTTAGATGCCATCATTGCTCGGAAGAAATCCTCCCATTGCTCCCGCGAGATGTATGCCGCATTCCGGATCGTTAATGATGATAACGACTCGGAGAGTTCGAGTATTTTTGTGATCGCCCAAAGGAAGTCGTCCGAAACACCGAAGCAGACCAATTCCCGCAACGAGCGACATTGATTAAGATTTGCTATCTTACAAATCAGAGGAACGTTCCTAATTGGAGCGTCATTTGCACCTCTTTGGGATTTGTGATGAGACGAGATTACTAATGTTTCTAATCCTTTGAAAGTTTCATGGTTCTTCAACGGAAATTTCGATATATCCCGACCATCTAATGCGGAGAACTTGTCGTGAAGATGGAGGCTTTTTGGAAAAATCTTTTCGACGTCCATAAGAGCATCGATGGTGGGTTCGAGAAGATCAACTTCTTTTAATCTAAATTCTTCCAATCTTCGAATGTTCTTCAAGTCCAACACGGCGGACGGGATTTTCATGGACGAAAACGCTACTTTTTGCAAATTTTGCGGAAATACTGATTCATAGTTGGCGATCGAATCTTCGCGATTTGAGAATAAAACATTGCCGCCCGCAATCAGTTCAAGTTCCTGTAAATCCGAGGTGGGATGATTCAAGCAATCAAGGAGTTCGTCGAAAGTAAGGGTCGATTTCGTTTCATTCTCGATTCGAAATAGCAAAGTTTTCAACTTTTTCATACTTCTAATCGCATTCGATATCTCGCCCATTGGTAAATCCGAAGTTTGTTCGTTTCGAAGTAAAAACCCAAGGCTTAAATATTCAATCTTCGACAGATCCCGTATCATATCAAGGAAATCAGACGCTATCCCCGTATAAAACGGAAACATATTGATAGTGAGCGTCCGGAGAGTTCCAGTTTTAACCCGTACGAAGCCGAAGATTGCCCGCAAGAACGTCCGATTTGATTCGTAAGAGTACTTCCAAACTTCAATATTCGGAAAGCTAACATCTAATCGTCTAAGGTTTCTGAATTGCATTCTCGACATATCTGGAAATACCAGTGCGTGTTCTCTGTAAGTTAAATTCATTGACTTTATCATTTCGAGTCCCGTTTCCTCGTAGTGTTTCTGCCGTTCCATAAAGTCTTTAAATGTAGAATGGAAAGTTCTTACGTTTATTCGCAGGAATAATAAAGGGGAGAATATTTGGAAACTTTGTTTTGAAGAAACTGCAAGGTTAAGCAAAGCCTTCCGGGTAAGTGGAGTTGCTCGTAAATGCAGCACGATCTTTTCGAGAATTTCTTGCGGTAAAGAGTAAAGTATTGTAGCCTGCTCGACGCGGGAGTTGCCCATTAAAAATATAAGTAATTTTGTCACAAATTTTAAGGAGGGCATTTATTTATAAGCCTGACAGACAGGATTGACAAATAAAAAAAGCTTATATAACAAAAATTTATATAAAGAATAAGTATTAGAAAAGGTCAAGCCCAGTCAAGAACCCTCGATTCTGTTCTCCATGATATGAAAAATCTTCCATTCCCATTGCCCACGCAACATTTCTCTTCTTTGTTTTCCAATCACTCAATGACTGAAACTCAATCACGACACTTTCAGTACTTCCCGGAATAGTTCCAGAAAACAGATTAGAAAATGTTATTGGTCTGATGATTGTTGCAATGAATTGTGTGACAGGCGAAGTTGGCGGTGATGAGACTGGTGTTCCTGGAATTTCAGGGAGTGATGGGATTGGTTGACGTAGTGCTGAATAAGATACAGAAATTTGATCAATTGGGGAGAGTGTGTAAGGCAGCTTAGTTGTTTCAGCGTAGCGTAGTGTGAAGTTCACTTGATCTCCTCTGAGCTCAAACGACTGTCCAAAAATTACTGACATCAGAAACCTTTCGTCGTCAAATTGTCTAAACTACTTACATAAATTTCCAACTTATCCATCCCTTGAGCGTCGCCTTGATTGATCCCAAACGCCCACCATCTTAAACGAGAACTTGCAGAAACAACAAATTGCACAAACATGGCGGAAGTTGCATTTAGATTATTGGTCGGATTGTATATCGTAGAGTTTGTCGAGTCAAGAAGGTCGGAATCGACGCAGATGGAATTGTCGAAATTACAAAACAATCTCTTGCCGGAAGCTAATTTATATTGTAAAGCGCGAACATTAGTTATATTATAGATAAGATTTTTCATTAAATACCAAGTGAAGTAAAAATAATGATTGAAAACGTTAGAGTGATAAGTTTCATTTCAAAAAAATTAAAATCGCGTGCTGTCAAAAATCCAAATCAAAAAACAACTTGTGTATATTTATTTTCTAAACAAGAAGACTGTACAATAAAAAAACGAATTTAAAATCTTTAAACTTAAAAAGATTAAAACTGTGAAGTAAAGATCTCCTAATCGACCTCTTCAAAAGAGTTCAAGCCCCTTTTGGAATCCTCGATTATTCACTCCGTGATAACCGAATGCTCCCAATCCCATCGCCCACGCGACGTTTCTTTTGTTGGTTTTCCAATCACTCAAAGACAAGAACTCAACCACAACACTGTCGCTTTGATCCGGTACAGTTCCTGGAAATAGTTCATCGAAAGTAATTGGTCTTTTGATCGTGCAGATATACTGAGTGACGGGAGCTAACAAAGATGCCAATGGAGTGCCAACAGGAAGTACGGGGAGTGGAGGAACTGGCTGACGAATGGTAGAGATATTCACAGTGATTTCGCCTGGTGAGTAAGTGAGATCGTACGGCTGTTTGGTTGTAACTGCGTATCGTAAAGTAAAGTTAACATGTTCATCCACTCGCTCGAAGGACTGTATTCATATAGAAAAAGAAAATCAGGATGCGATTTAAGAAAGAGTACGAGTGACAAAAGAGGAATCTTTTAAACTTACATAAATCTCCAAATTATCCATTCCTTCGGCACTACCTTGATTGATGCCGAAAGCCCACCACCCCAATCGTGAGCTGGCTTGGACTCGGAATTGCACAAACTTGGCGGCAGTCATATTGGGGTTGTTCATCGGATCCTCAATTGTTGCATTTTTAGAGTCAAGGAGATCAGAGTCAACGCAAATCGAATTATCGGGATTACAGAATAATCTCTTGCCCGAAGCTAGGGGGTAAGATTTACAAGAATATTAATTTGATGTCATTTTTATTGGCATATCAAACGTAAAAAAACACTTTATATTTACCAAGAGAGATCGAAATGAATAGCAATATCGCAAAAGTGATAAATTTCATTGTTCGGAACTCTTTTTTGTTCTAGAACGCGTTTTGTCAAAACACACGAGCTGTCAAAATTCGGCAAATTATGAAATTCAGAACATTCTAAAACTTTTAGCAACAAAATATATCCATCTTTTAATGTTCCCAATACGACAAAAACACAAAATATCAGAGAAGAAATGTGTAGAGACAAAAACAAAATGAAAAAGAAACAAAAAACTATAAAGTGTTCCCTCCAATAACAAAAATAAAAAAAATTAAACACTGTTTATGATTTCATCAGCTTTTTGTAATGCTTCAATCATCTTCTTGCACTCTCTTCGTCTTTGTACCGTAAAGTCACTTTCTTTCAAACTCTCTTCAAAGACTTCCTTCTTGTACAGCTCGGCCAAGAGTTCTCGCTGAAGCTCTTCTTTCGAAAATACTACGAGGTTTAACATAACGGCTTTTGGAACCAAATCCGCAACGGTGCGTTTTACGATGTTGAAGTATGACATTAGCAGGAGTTCTAGTACGAAAAACGAAAAAAAGATTAGATTTAATTAAGATTGGAGTCTTTCTAGTTTCCATTTACTTATGACTTCTGTTTCCATAAACTCTCGTTCCGATAAGTTTCCTGAAGCTTTCAAAATAGGTGGTGGCTACATAACACGAAGTAAATCAGCAAATAAATTGTTTCAAGTCTAGTTCTTTTTTTTGAGCAACTTACGTTTTCCAAAACACCTTTCTTTTTCTTACTCGTAAAGAAACTGTTGAAGAATCCACCAGTCTCTTCGTTTAACAATGGGTTCGCAGAGTTTGCTGGTTGAGTTAATGCAGTTATTGAAGGAGTTGTTGGGCGAGGTCCTGGTTTACCGTCCGCGGTTGGTGGTTGTGGTTTCGATGCGTTTAATCGTTCTGACACGATTGCCATTGCCTAAAGATAACGTTAAACAAGTGATTTGCAAATCCATTGACTCAACGTCAACTTACTCTGTGACCGGTTAAGAAGTCAGGGTGTCCTGTGTTAACGTAGCATGCTTCACTGGAGATGATGTCTTGCACCAGCTTGTTGGTGGGGAGTAGAGATTTCTTGAAGAAGTTGATGACCACAGCGTAAAACTTTTCTTTCAGGTGTGGGAATCGTTTGAAAACCTTTAAAATCGTCAGTAAAGAGTTGTTACAAAATAACAAAGCTGATTTACCCCTTTCTGCAACAGTTTATTCAAGATTCTGACCAATTCGTCATAAACCATGCTAACACATTTCATACTTGGGTCTTCTAATCTTCTAATTTGCTGCTTAACGAGAACTTCAAATGCTGCCGTTCCAACAAACAGCGCTGGTGAGCTTCCGCTCGAGTTATAAAGGATGGTTCGAATGTCCACGTCCTTGATTTGATCGAAAGGATCCATTCCGCGAATCGCAGTGCCGTAAATTTCGTGGAAAACGAATGAGATTCTCGCACCACCGGAGAGTTCATCGGAAGAGATATCGCTCGAAGTACCGTCAATAATCGTACGATACTCATTGCAAAATTCAGTAATAACGTTCAAGACAATGTTGCTTTGGCTTCCTGCACCTTCGAGTGGGTCGCCGAGAGTCGCCAACTCCGAGGTATACTTGGCCAATCCGGCACTGATCTTTGCCTTGATTTCAGGAAGTGTAGAGCGAATGTGGTGCATAAGAATAATATTTAAACGACGAGCTAAGAATGGTGTTCCGCAGTATTGTGATTTGGATTTGTATGCAGCGTGGTTTTCGAAGAAGTTTCTCTCATTGTCCAATGCAGCAGCAATTGATTTGCGGTTGTCGATATCTCTTTGCCCACGGTTAACAACAGGAACGTATCCTAATCGTAACGGAATCACTCTGCCGGCAAGAATATCAACAACATCAGTTCCAGCGTCCATTAAATCGACTTTCGTCAATACACCGATAGTTCGAACACCATCAGGATCAACTTCTCGTGCTAACTTTAAACCATCCGAGTTCGCCAAATCAGTGTTGGCAGCAGTAACGGCTAAAATGATCGCATTGTTTTTGGTAATGAACTTGAGAATCATGTCTTTAATCTGCTTTTCAATATCATGAGGTTGGCCGTTGACTGGAACCTTTGTAAGACCCGGTAAATCGATAAGCGTCAAAGTTAACACGTTTGGTGAGTAGATTCGGAGATTAATTGGTTGAGCGGAAACTGCAGCGGTTTTTCCAACTTTTGCGTCCGTATCCCGTACAATTTCTTGGGGGGAAATCAGAGCGAAGCTAGAAACGTATTAAATCATCTAAATACCTTCTCGAATCTCGTTAAAGTCCGTAAATTTTCTTCCTGGGATGTGCAAAAATTCTCCCCACTCCTCCATTTCACCAGAAGTTCCATTCACAACTTGGGGCGACGATGTTGGATCGGCTGCTACTCCACCAGCAACCCCACTGGCAGATGGTCTGTTGATAAGCTGCAGAACAAGGGGCCGACGAGTTACAATACCCGTACCTAAATTTACCCAGTTTCAAAATTTTTCCATCAACCGCGATAATTATAATAAATACCACGAGGTAAAAAGTCTCTTCCCACAATATTTTCCAACACACTTGATTTTCCGGATGATTGTGAACCAATTACGGCAATCTAAGATGAGAGATTCAATGTACGTTTCGCCGTAAAAAAATCTACACCATACCTGTGGTAAGTCAATGGGGTTCGATACTCCAACTGCTGAAAATGCGTCTTGCAACTTGTTTACTATATTGGGTGAAACATTTAGAATTGGAAACAATTTTACGAAAATTTCTATTACTTGTCTTAATTAATCCGGAATCCATTAATGAAGCAGATCTAAAGCAGACAGAGAAAGAAAAATGAGAGTTAACAAGAGAAAGGGTGTACATTATGCCAAGGTGCCAAAATTTCATTACTTACCTCATTAACTCCTCCTGAGGGATAGAAGCGGTCGAGTCCCTAGACATTTTTACTATATTTTACTGCGGGAATAAACGGAAACAGGAAAGTGTTGGGGAAAAGAAATTCAGAATTTGGGAATTTCAAAGAGGGATTTTTGATCTTGTCTCACCAACTAATCAAAACTCCTTTATTTCGCAAAGCCTTGAACTTTCCGAATTCATCCGATTCTTCGTTTAATTAACAATGGGAAACTCCTCGTCCTCCGATTCTCCCTCTAACAACACACCTGATGATTCACAATCTTGCTCTATCACCGAGAAATCTGAATGCAAACCGTGTTGCGCGTGTCCCGAAACTCGGACAGAAAGAGATAATTGCGTAATCAGTAAAGGTGAAGAAAACTGTGTCGATTTGATTAAGGCTCATCAGGATTGTATGCGGAAGATGGGTTTCAACATATGATAATTTGCGAGCTATAGTCAGATGCGGAAAGATACGAAAAGAGGGACCACTTGCTGAATCGAAACATTCTTAATTATTAAATTTTTTCAAATGTTTAAATTAGTTTTATTATATCGAGTTGAAGTGACTAATGGGCGCGGATGATGGTATTATTAATAATACAAAGTTGCATTACTTGTGCTTGTACCTCTCTAGAGCAGTGGTGAGATGATACTATTGATGTGAGGTTCTGAAAAGATCTGTTTTATAGAGATTGAAGTCAACAGAAGCCAAATTTTTAATGCGAATTTTCATTGAAAATTTCAAAGGAGTTTTCTTGGATCAACGTGTTGAGCATTTGCTACTATATGCAATTTTGTAAGATATTCGAGATATGGGCCTTGGATGTCGGCAGTTTATAGTCTAATTTGACCACTCAGCCAACACAGAAACATGATTCCGGACGCAACTTCAATTCCAGTAATTCTTACTCTTCCAGTCGAAATAATACTTAGCATCACAGAATATCTTCCTCGGCGTACCAATAAACGAACTTCTTACTTCTCCAACTTCGCTATATCATGCAGGCACACCTACGAATTGTTGTCTCCCCGAATATATTCGGCGATAAAAATCAAGAACAACTACAGCTCATTCTTCGACTTGGTTACAACGAACGAAGATTTCGGACACAAATTCAAGTCTTGCAATCGTAAGCTCGCCGTTAATTTCGAACAAACTGTTGCAGAGAAATTCAAACTCTTTCCTGTCGATTCGCTGGAAGATTTGGATGTAGATTTTGGCTTTAACAGCACTACCTACGAGATGAAAACTATTCAAACGCTTCTGTATTCGACGAATTATGATTTGTTAACAAAGTTATCACTCAGCAATCTTCCCCTTTCCGATACGACACTGAGTCTAGCTTCAAAGATTTTATTCAAAACAACACTTCTGGAAACATTGGATCTTCACTTCTCTTCGATTATCAAACGATACGTGGAGAAAGACTGGCCAATGTTGGCAAGAGGATTGATCGGATTGGAATATTTAAAACGATTTTTAATTAGAGTTCACGCGAAAGTCATTGTACCTCTCGAAAGCGTTTTCGATGTGCTTGTCGAAGCGAGAAGGCTGGAGGAGTTTGATGTGATGTGTCATATGGTCACGGAACCTACGATTTTGTCGCTAAAATCGTTTCTTTTAGTACACCACGTTTGCAAAATTACGCTTTATATTCCAAAATTCCCGGATATTGTTAATGAAATCCAATCTCGGCAATTTAATAGCGTTACTATTGGCGCTAGCAGATTTCACGAATTTCAGCTCGTAGATTTATTCAGCAGCGCAACCCCTCTTCCTAAGGAACTATTTATCGATTTTGAGTTTAGATACGATGACACGAGATACACGTTTTTGGTGGAGACTGGAGGTTTGGAGCATTTTCAACTGAGATCAGTTGTTTTTCGAAGTCGAAACTCGTTATTTGTTCATATTTTGTCCGGAATGAAGAATAGCGAATCGCTTAGATCTCTTTCGTGCCTAATTGCCGACGACGATACCATTTATGCTCTGAAACAAGTCGTGGAGAACTGCCGAACGTTGTGCACTCTCATAGTAAGCATCAACATTTCATTGGTAACCCACGAAGCGATTGGAGATCTTCTTGGCGCGATTAAAAACGCCACAAATATAACAGCATTCGAAACCTTTGACTTGGGTAGTAAAGTGGATGAAATGTTTCACAGATGGCTGGCAACAGAGACTCATTTGACTAGCCTCACATTGAGATACCAAAATCCCGTCCACTACGAACTATCACCAGTTCTGAAATCGATCTTTCGGAATTCCATGTCGAAAATTAAAACGGTGCTATTCGTGCATTCGAGAAGTTTATACTCCGCGGGCCAAGTAGCGCTGAAAGTTTTGATTGAAGATTCTTCGTTTAAATTAATTGCGATGCAGTACGCTTCAAGAATGCCGTTTTTGGACGCTGCTGGAAAGTTGCGGGATGGGTTGTTGATGGGAAGGATTGTTGTTGATGATTTATCGGATGAACATTTTGCATCGTTGGTTGACGGTATGGAGAAAGCTGGGTTGAGATTTCAGATTACTGTTATCGACGGAGAACAATGTCTTGTTCCTGAAATGTTTGTATGAAAAACGCAACGTTGTTGCGTTTTTATTTTTATTTTTGTTAACATGTTGACGGGTGCGTTTAATATACCACGCTATAAACTTCAGAAATGCCAACGAATTGGTACAGATCTTGAAATTATTGAATACTTCACAGGTCATAACAAGTATACACACTGCTAACTTTTAAACGTCGCCCTATCTTGCAAACATATCTGAAAATATTGTCTCCTCGATATTACACCACAATCAAAAATCATCAAGATGATTTCAAACGCAGAATATATGAATTCGGTTAGTCTAACATGTCCGGAAATTTTAACTGTTTTCAGTCCATAACCTGGAAGACTTGAAATTGACTTTTGTAGCTTTATCGCTCAGTCTCCCATACTTTATGAAGACCCTGATCCTGATCCCAGCTTCCAAAGCCTTCTCTTCCATTCTTTCTTAACCCAAACATGCGATATGGATGATTATTTGCTAATTTTGGCTCGAGAATTATCAAAAGTACGCATTTAAAGCACGATTTATCGAATTTGAACATATTCTTTTCTTCGAAAATATTAAAACTTGAAATTAAACTTTTTGATAAACTGAAGTTCGCGAAATTGTGGGAATTGGTTAGGTTTATGAGTATTTTATTACTACAAGAATACAAGATCTCCTTTTATCCGTGTATTTACGAAAAAATATTTTCGATGATGCAAACGACAACAAAGTTTATAAGTCGGGGGGGAAGGTATTTAAACTTGGTTACATCACCCAATTACATATGAATCCATTTTTTTGGAAGAAAAATAAAAACTCCACAATCGACGAAGAAAAACTTTCTGAATCAATCGCTATAATTGAACTCGAACAAGAACTCTCCGAAGATATGGTATTTAACATGAACATTTACTTTAACCGCAGATCTTTTTTTCAAATAATGCTTTAATTAATTCTGTGTTTTTTTTTAAATAGTCGTCATCGAATTACAGCAAAGCAAATAGCGGGAAACCAGATGCGAAAACAACCGTACAAGGACTTGAACAACAACTGGCGAAAGAATCGGTATCGAAAAATACCACACTCTTAATTATTTCAACCTCACTAACACTAAAATATTATTCCAGGGTGTCGAATACACCATGTTCGAACGAGTATATTACGGACTATCCGATAACGTAAACCACGTCAAAATGTTGATGGAACGAAACCCGGTCGAGTCAAAGCTTATTCTGATCGCTGCCACCGTCGGAACTGCGTATATCATTATGAAAAAATCGGAATACGCCAGATCTTGGGTCGGATACGTCTTGGGATACGGATCAGAGGTTTTCAGAAATCTTACCGGGATCAAAAGTGAACCTGTGACAGTTCAGATTCCTGTACCTAGAAAAGTTTAATTCTTCTAGTTCACTCTTTTCGACTTTTTAAGAAACTTTACTGTAAAAATATATTTTTGTAATCGCCCATTTACGGTGCTGGAAGTTCATCAAGTCCAAAAGGCGGATAAAACCAGAAAGATGCAGTCTCCATCTTTATGGATGTTATTTTCAGCTGTACAAGATGGCGAAGCTTCACTCGTATCAAACCTGTTAAAACAAGAAAAATCCGCTCTCTCGAAACAAAAGCATGCGTGGATGGAAAACGAAAAAGGACTCGACCCTAATTACCGTTCCTTCGACATATTCTTTACTCAAAGAGAGCAACCCGTAGCTCAACAGTTCCTACATCTCGCTGCAACGAAGGGGTTTAGCGATGTTTGTGAGGTATTCGAGTATAAGTTTGAATTACTGAAAACACCGGGTTAATTCTCGTTGTGACAGATCCTAATAGAATACGGAGCAAACCCGTCATCTCCATGCGAAAAAGTAAAACTAATCCTACTTCCAGGCACAAAACACCAACACGGAAAATATTCTCAACCAATTTCATACGACACCGACTCCAGCTCTTCCGAATCTGAACCGGAAGAAGATTACGAGAACTTTGGATACTCCGAACCACCGCTACCAATTGATTCCATGGCGAAATATACCCAAACAAAAACGTTGAATTCTAATGTGCCGGCGTTACTTACACAAAACAATTTCTATTTGGATGCATGGCATGCCGGTACGACTCCTTTACATTGCGCGGCGGCGGTGGGTTGTGCGCAGATTTGTAAATTTTTATTGCAAGTGTATAAAGTTGATCCGAATATTGGTGATGAAGTTGGTATGACAGCTTTACATTTATCGATTTTGCACAGCAAAGATGGGGTAATCGATACTGTTCGTTTACTAATATCCAATGGGGCTAGCGTACAGAAGGAAGATGCAACGGGGAAAACTGCGTATGATTATCTTCAGCACGTGCCTCCAAGGCGTCGACCACATTTGTTGAAGCTGATGCAACGCGAAGAGAGGTTGTGGAATCGATGGGTGTTTCAAATTGTGCGGAGAACGAAGAATAATTTAACGGAATGTATCCCGGAAGAGATCGTATCGCTGATTGGGAATTGGATTGCTCCGTTTCTCGGAACGAGTGACTCCTCACTATGACTCGGTTAAAAAAAAAAAAAAAACTAAACAAAAAATTTTTTGATTGGATCTTTTGTAATTTATTTAGCTTACTGAGAATTAATTCTTTTGATATGGTGATGTTTTCTTTCGTAATATTGATTTTGCAATGACCCTAACTGTGACGATAGTTTATTCTAAGACGAAGTTTCTCAACCACCACGATTCGTCTCGCTAAACATTTCGAACCGACTACGAAATTGGCGAAAGCTATTGCGCGGACATCATACAATAAAAAGAGCCCGCGAAGTGAAATCGACTTTGGTGGAACGAAAGGCGGGACAGATGTCATGACAACGGCCACGGTGAATCGAGAAACCTTTCTATTAGACCATTCAATGCTATGGGCGACATTTCACAGAAAACCAAGTTTGCTTGTTGATGGACTCACTGTACACGAATAATACTGAATACGTTTATTGTAGAATTTAATATAGTTAATAAGTTAAATTTGACCTCTTCAAATGGCTTCACTGTGCGAGCGTGGTTCTCGTTTCCTGATCAACTATCACCTTCAAAAAAGATTCAGACTCGGGACTAAATTGTTCCCAAGAAGTACTTGGCTTCAGGTTGTTGAATTTGTTCGAACTTGAAAACGATCCTCGCCCACAGTCAATGTAATTCCATCTAGCTATTTCAAGTTAGATTCTCATAATTCAGAAAGAAAATGAAAAGTTTTCCAGCAAAGCATTCAAGTTGAATGAGTTTCTTACAGTAAATGACTTTTTAAATCTCGGAGCCGGGAGCCCTTCGTGTACTTTTTTTAAATTTATTTGGTAAAACATCTCAATCTTTGGATATTAAGCTAAGTCAAGTTTCGCGCAAGAGTGTTTTGACGTCACGGTGGCGGTGGCGTGGATTGCCTGGTTAATTTTCGAAAATAAAGGATTAGCTGCACCTGATTTTCGATTTAATGATCATGAATATTAAATTCCCATCTGACACAATGCAGAAAAAACAAGCGTAATTGCTTGGATTGTACAATGTGTTGTCTACTTTGACTTGCCGACCGCATTCTCCATCTGATCGACCTTGGCAACCTTGTAACCTTTGACGATAAATTGCGATGCCTTGGAAATAACACATTAGCGTCCAAACGGATGTAAGAAAGAAGAGTACTGTACCCAGTGAGCGAAAAATTTCTCTGGCACTCCAACCAATTTCATATTCGTACGATCGGTAAGTTTCAAATCAAACTGCTGATGTCCAATATCTGCATCTCTCTCGTACAACTCTAGAAAAAATGCGTCATTTTGTGAAAACCAAAAGATTAAAAATGCTAACCATAAAATTTTCCCTTTTTGAAAAACACAAGAGTGTCCCAATGTTTACATTTAATTGTCCAATACTGACGCTCGAACTCTGTAAAATTATTGAACGCCGATTCGGGGATATATAAAGTTCTGGGATCATAATCACTATCGCCAGGCGAATTTCCTTTTTCATCTTTAATGTTTAACAACCACGCATATCTTTCATCGTTATTTTTCTTCTTTTCAACGGCGCTATCCTTTCTCTTTTCCTGCTGCGATTTTGGAACTCCGCTGTTGGCGGGAAACTTTGGTGTCCATGGCGACTGTGAAATTTGAGAGTGATTAGACAATTACTTGATGGACTCGTATTTTATTACTGTTGGCTTTTGGTTCGCCGATCCACGTTTAGGAGTAGTTTCCATTATAATTTTTTTCGGTGTTGTCGGTTGTTCAAACTCGCTCTTTCTCTTTTTTGGAGTTACTGGAAAATAAATTTAGAAGACTCAAAAAGAAAAAGCAAAAAGCAAACCATTCTTGGAGGGAGAAGTCATTTCCGTGTCCTCATCATCGCTGATAACAAAATTAATTCTTTTGGAGGGAGTAGTGTGGATTACTTCGTTTTCATCATCAAACATCCTATCGAGACTGTCGTTTTTCGATGACGAGCTTTCCATGGTAATATCGACAACATCTTTGGATTGATGCGAAGCAACAGGAGCTTGTGAGTCTGAGATAGCCTTCAATCTATTAGTGAACGGGGAGCCCTTTGGAGTGGAGGAGGAGAAGAAGGAAGTGATTGATTTCTGGGTAAGTTTCTTCGTCGGCGTCTTCTTGGGAGTGCGCTTTTTGGGCGTGCTCATTTCAGGTTGGTTTTTCTGTTTGGCTTGGATTCCAGATTTGGCCAAATTCGAATAATTGACAGCATTTGCACATGGGAACCCCCAAAGAGTTTTATTGGAAGCTAACGCTCATGAATATGTATTAATTTATTAATATTGCATTGCAGATTGTATAAAATGCAATTGGAAATAAGCTTTTTTGCGGTGAAATGGAAGTTCGAGTCACATGATTCGTGTGACACTAGCATGTCAAAGACAAAACTGCTCCAAAGCGCGGCCAAAGACTCCCGTTTGCCGTGGAACGCCCTGTCGCACACAGAGCACTACCGCACCAGCCACTCCTGCTGAATCTCTACGTGCGTAATCTCATCCATGTCCTCGACAAAATAAACTTCAAGGATCTCCAGGCTCAGAAAATGATCAAACGCGCATTCTCTCTGCTGTCCAGCTTATCGCCGATCAACGGTGCGTTTAAATCAGAGATTCCAGCGCAAAAACACGAGCGTCATTTTAACGGTTATCGCTCTCCAAAGATTATCGTCATTGGCGCTGGAATCGCTGGGTTGACTGTTGCGCGTCAGTTGAAGAACCTATATCAGAATGAGAGATGCGTTGCTGCTGGAATCCCCCAACCTAATATCATTGTTTTAGAGAGGAGAGACAGAATCGGTGGTCGTATTCATTCTTACAGTTTGACTTCATGCGACGGTGCAAAAGTGGATTTGGGAGCACAAATTATCACTGGATTTGATGGTAACGCACTCATTAAGCTTTTTCTTTTTTTAAAAAAAATGAAATAACCAATACTCTGTCTTTTGCATAGATGGAAATCCACTCAAAGTGTTTTACCAGCAAGCAAAAGTCGAACCACATTACTCTTCTCCTCCCGAGGAAGCTTTCGAAACGTCACTCATGCTAGTTGATAACTTACGGGAGAAAGGCCACATGAAGGTGGCGGAACGATTATTTACGGTTGCTTACGTGTAGGACTTTCCCTCCCAGACAAAGCCTTCTCAGAAACTCCTAATTCAATTTGGAATTTTCTTTTCGAAATGAATAACGATTTGTTATATCATAAATGGATGAGATTGCTTACATCCAAGGTCGGGTCTCCTTGGTAATCGTGCATTGCCACTAGTTTTGATCCCTATATTCAAAGCAAGGATTGCTTATTTGGAGTCGAAGATAAGCAGCACTCCTGGTACCTTCGTCATCCCGAAAGCGAGACACTCAAATGTCGTTATTCAAACTTTCTTGCGCAGTCCGTCTGAAAGAACAGAGCTATATGGGTATAATAGCCTCAAGGAAGTCCATGATGCTGCATGGGGGGTTCGGTCTTGCTGAAAGAAGGTCGGGTTATCCTTTATTTTTCACAGAGTGTGGATCTGGGAAATCTTCCTATGTCATTGTCAATAAAACCGACGACATTATCCAAACGCAAGAGAAAATTTTGATGGAAATGGGTGAAGAAAGGAGGATTTGGGAAGAATTGATTGCAATTGAGGTTGAAGATGAAAAGGTCGAAACGGAGGGCGATCATCCAACAAAACGTTCTCGCATTAATTGACGTCTCGGTTTTTATATCGGAAGCTTTCTGCTTGCTATTCGTTTTTAAGTTCGTATTTTTATTCTTTTTTATCCATGTATTTTCTTAATTTTTTTTTTTTAAAATTACATGCAAAGAAACTATCTAAAATCCAACTAGATGCTTGATCTCAGCTTCAACAAATTTTTTATCTCCTTTCAACTTCAGCAACTTGAGAATACTCTGCTTTTTCCACACATCGAGATTTTTTTCGCGATAATGACCGTGCAATTCTGTAATCGACGCAAAATAGTTTTCGAGGATATAGTTTACTCCGTAGTATGTATCGGTTTTCAATTGCGATGTTGGAATCCCGTCTCCTCCACCATTGAAGAACGAAATCATTAACTACGATATCAAACAATAACTTGAGTTGTTTATCCTTTCTCTTCTTTTTTTTTTTTTGTTTCTTACCTTGACGACAATTCTAAGAAACTCAATTCGCTTTGGTTCCCAGACCTTCTTTTCTTTTCCCAGCACCATTTCCTCACTTAACGAAGGAACAACCAAACTCTCAATCACAATAAACACTGCCGTGTAAATCTTCATGGTAATCTTCAACGCTTGCTCATCCTGCAAGTTTTCCATCATCATTCCTAGTACGAAGTGAATTTAGCTACACGTTTTTTTTTAAACGAAATTTCTAAAAAGTTACCCAAATTTTCGTCCAGAAAATCCAACACTGGGGAAATATCACCTTCGACAATATTAAATTTTACATCATCGCTTCCATCGTCAACTGTATCCTTCATCGCCAACGTCGCCAAGATCTTATCCGATTTTTGTTTCGTCGTCGATTTATATTTTTGCGAAATAAGTTTGATTCTCGATCTCAAATCTCCACACAACTAAAATAAACAAAAATTTAAAAAAATATTCATTCATTTAAAAACTTTCATTAAAATAAAAAATATTTACCTTCTCCACCAATATCTCTGTAATTTGGTTCTCCTGATATTCGGCCTCTTTCTCAAACATCTCCATCCCAAACCGAAAATCGTTATCTAATATACTCAACCCTACCAAAACTTTAACTCCGTTCGCAAAGTTAATCCATTGTTGTTCCACGCTGTTCATTTTTATCAACAACGTTCCAATGAATATCTCGCCGGTTGCTGCAGTGTATTCGTGGTTCGTTACGACTCCATTAGAATTAACTGTGAATGGTATCTTGGCGATTAGTCGGATTGAAAGTGTTTGTTGTTGGTTTGACGTTTGTTGCGGGATGGGGATATAGAGGGTTTCGTTTATTTGAATTTCTTTGGATTGTTGGATTGGATGTGTTCGATATCGTTGCAGTGGAAGTGATGTTACTACAACAAATTTATAGATGTTAGTAATGATTTGTTGCTAGATTTGGATTGCTATTTTACCTTTGACATCTTCACGTTCAAATCCACAAACTTCAAAAATATACTCGGTATTCAAAGGATACACAAAATACAAATCCTTCGCGTTAATAATTGTCACCGCAACGCATTTACTCTTGGGAAACCTTTTATCACTACTGACCTCAGTATCAGATTTCGACGGTACTTGTGGTGGAATATCTGAACCCGTAAACGTACCCGCAAGTTTTATCATTGTTGTAGGCGGTGGGACTGGCGGAAGATCGTTCTCAATGAGTCGCTTTCTCATGGTCGTTATTATATCTTGAATTAGCGTTGGCAGAACGTGGAGGTTAGCTAATACCACACAGACCTATAAAGAGGGAATAAATTCGGATTGATTTGAAAACTTACATTTAATTTGATTCACGATAAAACTTACCACACCAGATATACGAACACTTTTCGAATCTTGGATGAACTCCTTTAGCTGCTTCTTCTTTGACTTTATACCAAACTTCAAGTTATTCGTCTTAAACGAATCCGTGAGGTTTTGCGTCGTGACTTTATTTTCAGCCGAAAGATCTGAAATTGCTTTCTCTTGCAATCTGTAAAGGTAAGTCGCCAAAGCCAACAGATTATACTTGCATATAATAAAAAACAATTAAAAATCACACAAATATAAATAGAAAGAATTTCTTTGTACGAACCTCCACCAACCGAACACCGACATTTTTACGAACAACAGGATCAGGCCAATCCAAACCACAAAAATAATCAATTTGTTGGCTGATACACGTACACATATCAATCACAGATGAAGAATAGAATACGCGATTTTCTGATGATTCGGCTTTAAATTTGTCCAATTTCAGAGTCGCTGGGATCCAAGATAATGTCTTTTCAACTGTTGATTTGATAGAAAAAATTAATTGAAGAAAAAAATAAATAAACAAAAATCGAACGTACTTGAAGTTTGCAACCATTTCGTGACAAACGGTGAGAACCATTCAGTAATTTTCAAAACGTATCTGGTAAAAAATCAATAAAGATACAAATTAGAAATGGTATGCACTTACTTGTCACCAAGAACTTTATCGCCGAGTTCTTTAACAACCGCATACAGCTCTGCAAATTCTCCCAATTCAATGACATCCGGATTAATCTTTAATTCCTTCATTTTCGAGTTCACCAAGACAGAGTAATAGCTACACATAAGCGATCGAACTGTATGAACACTTGAATCATAATATAACAAAAAATTAAAACAATAAATGAAAATAAAACAACTCGAATGACATACCGCAGAGAAACTTCACCCAATTTTTGGCATCGTTTAAAATTTGCATTCAGAGCCGTAAATAATGGGATCAATTTACTAATCGTGATTTCCAGCCCAAACGATTCTTGGTATCGTACGATTTGCATATTTAATAGTTTCTAATTAAAAAGCAATTATCCATTAAACCAGCAAATAAAAAAAATAAAAATATTTGTTTTACCTCTATGTATTCCTCACAAAACATCGGTTCCCCTACTCTTTCTTTTAAATAATCCCAAATCACCGCCGCACACTGAAAATTCTCAGCTTCAAAACTTTCATCGCTATCGTCTTCTGGATCGAATATCGCTTTAAAATACATCTGAAGGATCGAGTGTAGACCTAATATGGTATTATTCAGCAGCTCCATCTAACATACAAGAGATGGTTGATAGAATTTAAATTTACTAAGGAAAAGAAGGATCTAAAAATACATCTAAACTTGATATAAAATTGGATTCAAATTCGATACACGATTTCAATACATCGAAAATCAATCTGAAAACATTCCTGTGTTTTACCGATAACTTTGTCAACGTATTGAAATATCTAGGTAAAATTAATCTTTCAAGCTGGTATAAAATCAAAAATTGGAATGCTCACAAGAATAATCTGAATTCGTCAGTCAACATCAGGCATTTCCCTAGCCACCACAAAAACTTCCTGCTAACTTTATTTAGCGCGATATCCTGTCGACAGAATATCAGCAGGATATCTTGATAAAACGAACGCGGTGATGATGGTATACAAGTGAGAAACGAAGAGGAAATCGCGTTATCCACAGTCTGTTGTTTGATCGTGGTTCCGAAGTTTCAGAGATTATAAATTGATAACGAAAGAAAAGTACCTCGCTGTAAATCTCAAACTTCCATTTAACACTTCCGCAATTTTTCCCTTTTTTAATCAAATTGTCTTCGTGGATGATGTATTTCTGCCCTCTTAATCTCGATATCAAGTGAAGTACAGGAACAGTGGACTTGCCGATCAGTGAATCAGATAGATCAGATCCGGATGATTCGATACTCACGGAAGGTTTCGAATACAATGAAATGGATACATTTGATGACTTCGTCTTTGACACTGGTCTATGGGGTAAAAGAAATCAAACAGAATAAATAAAGTATCGTAATAATCTCGCTTACATAATTGTAATAAAATCGCATTCCATGATATCTTTTACAACCCACCATTCACTAACCCATTTCCCATCAATACTCGCACCATTTTCGAGTTCCAAAACAAAGTAAACTTTATCATAAACCGAGTTATTCTTCTTCTTCACCGGCAAATTCTTAAACTTCTCCAGCGAAACCTTCAAAACCAAACTATCGCCAGCGACAAATTCACTCACTGTCGAACCAGCAGCCGGTGAATTCGAAACAACAGAATTGGAATATATCGCATCGCCGTTTATTGTTGAATCTGTTGAGTTTCGTTTGTTGAGTTTGAGAATTTTCGAGAATTGATTTTTTACTCCTTTCTTGTTTACTTCATTTACGCCGGATTCTAATGGTGTGACTGTCGCTTTTGATTTGCTGACGGTTTCGAGTATCCAGTCAAGACTTTGCTGGCTTATGGACTGATCGTTGTTGGTATGTTTTTGAGGGGCATTGTATGCCAGAATTTTGAGGACACGCAAATCGAGGAGGAACGAGGATACGGACAATGAAACGTCTGAAAAAGTATAACTGGATAGTAGTGATTTGACGGCATTGTAATCAGTCTCGGAGACACCGTCGTTTTGTTGCAATAAATGAAAAGTCACACTCACGATACTCATCGCTTCGCCTTTTGAATTCCAAATGAAAGGGACAGACCAAGACTCGGATATTGAGAAAAGCAATTGAAGATAATATGTTCATGGGGATCCAACACATTGCGCTGATCTGCCGTTAAAATTGGGGTACTGATTAAATAGTCAACTGAAGAAAAGAGCAGGAAGTGTCAGGATCATTTTCTATTGCTCAATTTGATTCTTCAACGCGAAATCAATTCTAAATCTAAAAATTGAAAATAATTAAACCGGTAGATAGAATCTACTATATCTGTTTTTTATCAGTCATAATATCATGATCGTTACATCATCTTGATTTTGACTTTGCCAAATGTGAAGTATCGAATGAATGTATGGAATTAAACGAATTTAAAATATGTAAATCACAAGATTGATGCCTAAATTATTTTTTCCGTGAACGGGATCGGTTCAATTTAGATCGTGGAAATTGATTTACAAACATTGTACCACACACAAACTCCGATTTTGCAACCGAATAAAGTTCTCGACTCATAAGTAATTATTTTCTTCCGGTTATTTATATTTTCGTCACGAGTCAATTAATTTATTAGGAACTTATCACCGGAAATTCGATTGATGGAACAGCCACCGGAAATTAATTTGGAATTGAAAGAAAAGGATAAGCTTGAAGTTGACGGGATTAAACAACTCGAAATGTCTTCGGAGGTGCCAGAGAATAATCAGGACTCCGATATCAAAGTTAAACTAATCGATGAACACAGTCCAGACAGTAATTCGAAGAAAGCGTCGTTGTTGCAATCGATTTCTCAAGTATTTACGCATGATATGTCGAAATTGCAATCTCCGACTGATACTGAATCGATAACGGCGACTCCCCAAAGAAAATCCCAGAATATTATTTTTCGAAATTTGTACCTGTATTGCAATGAATTAATCAAACGTGGTTCGAAATGGCTTCTGGTGATGAATGATTTTCCAGCTATCGAGTAAGTTTAGATTTTTAGAATTTCTTATTTTTGTCCTCATGTCTTTGATCTCTAAGAACTGACGATGAATCTTCTAATCTTGCGGATCGGATTCGAAAAGCGTGGGAGATGGAAAGAGAAACACGGGGAGATAAAGCGCGACTTTGGAGATCTACGGTGAGATACATATCACATTTATCTACGCTATTTGTAACAGTTTTTCCAATTTGAATTGCTAGGCGAAAGTGTTTGGGTGGCAATGGATGCTCGCAGGAGTCGCATATTTTTTGCAATCAATTGTGAAAGTAAGTTTTTTTATTTTTAACTAATTTTGTAATTATACTAAACCCTTTTTGTTTAAAATAGGTCGCAGAAGCAGTTTTCCTTGGATATTTGTTGGTTTACTTTCAAGCACCATCCGCTCCGTTAACTGATGGAATTATTTATTCAGTGGTTTTATCATTGCTCGTGCTTCTCCACGCGATACTGTATCACATTGAATTCTGGCTGGCGATGCGTTGTGGTATGCAAATGCGAATTGGGTTTATTACTGCAATCTACAAGAAATGTTTGCAGTTGTCAATCGCACACAATTCTTCCTCCGGATTGATAGTGAATATCGTTTCCAATGATGTGCAAAGATTTGAAGATTGTGTAAGTTGAATTTATATACATTTTTAAAAACTGTTGTTGATTGCATATAGTCTCCATTTCTTCATTTCATATGGTTAGGGCCTTTAGAAGTATTGATTGTGTGGTACTTTATGTACCAGCAAATTGGACTGGCTTCGATTGCGGCTGTAGCATCAATTCTGATGCTGATTCCAATCCAGGGAATGATTGCAAAGAGGTTTCAGACTTTACGTAAAGAAGCTGTCGGACACCGTGATGAACGAATTCGAACGATTTCGGACTCACTCGCTGGAATTATCGTGGTGAAACTGTATGCATGGGAAGAACCTTTCATTGACCGAATTCAAGAAAGGAGGAACGATGAACTGAATACGTTACGAAAGGCGAATTATTTGAGGTCATTCAATGAATCATTCTTCTTTGCAAGTTCAGGTATGATTTTTGTTGTAATGTTATGAATTTTTAATTTTTAATATTCCATTTATAGCTTTTATTTCTTTGTTTGCATTCATCACTTACTATCTACTTGGTGGTGAGTTCACACCTTCCAGAGTACGTTAAATCTCTTTTTTTGTATAATAATTACTTAGCTCACGAATCAAAATAGATTTTCACGACCATTGCGTTATCGCAAATAAACCAATTGAGTATGACCAACTTCTTTCCGCGTGCATTCCAACTCGGAACGGAAGCAATGGTATCTTTCAGCAGAATCCAAGATTTCTTGTCGCTCCCTGAAATCCATCACTCTCAAGATAAGATTCAATTCGAAGAAGAAATTCTCAACAAATATTCCGATAAAGACGGCAATCAGAATTCTTCGATTCCGATGGTCGTTCTCGAGAAAGCAAGTTTTACCTGGCAAACGTCTCCTCTGGAAACAAAAAAATCGGACGCGAGTTCTCCTGAATCACCGCTTGAACCTGAAAAACCGTCTATGCGTACGTTATTGAAAGATTTGGATATTAGTGTTCGAATGGGGGAAGTTCTTGGTGTTTGTGGACAAGTTGGAAGTGGCAAGTCGTCTTTGCTTCACGCTGTGTTGGGAGAAATGGAGAAAGTTAGTGGTAACCTCGCGGTCCGACGTCAAATTACCGAGGGCGGGACTACACAAAAGATTAGAATTGCGTTTGCTTCCCAGTCGCCATGGATTGCATCTGGAACGATCAAAGACAATGTATGTTGATCACAATCTGAATTCTTTGCAATTTGCCCACCTTTTTCAATCAGATACTCTTTGGACAACCGTATGACGAGAATTGGTTTAAAGAAGTAATCACTGCGTGCGCTTTGGATACTGATCTTGCGCTATTACCAGATTGCGAAAACACGGTATTGGGTGAACGAGGAGTAACTCTATCTGGTGGTCAAAGGGCGCGATTGAGTCTCGCGCGAGCTGTTTATTTCAATGCTGATATCTACTTGCTTGATGGTAAATCCGGCTTTTTTGATTTAATTTATAAAAAGAAAACTTACTTTTTCAATTTAGATCCGTTTTCTGCGGTCGATACGAAAGTCGGTCGACATTTATTTGAAAAATGTATCATGGGAATTCTTCGAACAAAGGCCAGAATCTTAGTTAGTCACCAACTTCAATTCATTCGAGACTGCGACAAAGTCGTTTTGCTGGAAGAAGGCAGCGTGGTTGGATTTGGTAAATACGAAGACGTAATGATGGCACAAAACTCTCGCTTTGCTATTGCGTTGCGGGAGTTTGGAAATAAAGGAGAAGCATTCGAAGGAACCGAAACAGAGGATGAAGAAGGCAAATCGAAGAATGCCAACAAAGTTATCGTTGAGGATGCGACTGTTGCTCCTCAAGATATGGTTAAAGAAGAAACAGCGACTGGATCAGTTGGATTAAGCGTCTATGTGAAGTATTTTACTTCTGGCGCAGGATCGGTTGTTGCTTTGTTGATGATTGGATTTATGGTTATCGGAGAAATTTCACTGCTGGTTACGGATTGGTGGCTCTCTCATTGGTCTCAGGACTATGTTATCAACATTAAGCGAGGTGTTATCCTGACCAATATTTACCCGCTGATCTTTTTTGGGTTGGTTATGTTTGCGATGATTGCTGCTATGACGAGGGCGTTGATATTCTTTGAAATTGGATTGAGAAGTGGTCGAACTCTATTTACGAAAATGTTGAATGCTGTGGTGCGGTCTCCCATGAGTTTCTTCCAATTTAATCCTCATGGTCGATTAATGAAGTGAGTGTTTGATATCTTCCATTTTCGTCACCTTACACGAGTTAATTTAACGTTTGTTTCCAATAGCCGATTCTCAAAGGATTTAAATCTCACTGATGAGATGGTTCCGGCAGTCTTCTTTGATTTTGCACAATGTGCATTTATGGTGATCGGCACTTTGGTCTTATCTGTGATAATTATACCCTGGGTTGCGCTTACAGTGCCCTTTGTTTTGGGAATCTTCTTTCTTTTACGGCGATACTTTATGGCAACCTCTCGACAAGTCAAACGAATCGAAGCTGTTACGAGGTCGCCTGTTTACAGTAACGTTCCAGCAACTTTGGAAGGACTTTCTACCATTCGTGCGTTCGATGCTGAAGACCGGTTTTTTAAAAACTTTGTCAATTTGCAAAATGAGAATACGCGGGTGTGGTTTATGTTTTTATCTACAAGTCGTTGGTTGGGTTTACGGTATTTTTTTAAATTGCTATGGTTTTGATTTAGAATTTTGATATGTTTTTTTTTAAAAAAAAACAGGTTGGACGGTCTGAGTGCAGTGTTTATGCTTGTTGTGACTTTTCTTTCTTTGGGACTGCGTCAATCTTTGGGTCTTTTGCCTGGGTCAATTGGATTTTTGTTGAGTTACTCGTTACAGCTAATTGGTAAGGCAGACTCTATTTTGATAAATTTCGTGAAAATTTTTAAAAATTATCTTATTGTTTTAAAAGGTTTGCTGCAGTGGTGCGTCAGACAAAGTGCGGAAGTTGAAAACCTGATGGTTTCAGTCGAGCGAATCCTGGAATACACCACACTTGAATCAGAAGCACCGGCTATTACCGATAAAAGACCACCGGATAACTGGCCAAACAAAGGAGATGTATCAATCAACAACCTCAGTTTGATTTATCCAAACGCATCAGTTCCAGCTTTGAAGAATATCACCGTTCACCTGCCTCCCGGTACACGTTGTGGAATTGTTGGACGAACGGGTGCAGGGAAAAGTTCATTTTTGCAAGCGCTATTTCGACTGGTTGAACCAACGCCAAAGACGGGTTCGGTTGTGATTGACAGTATCGATACTTCAACCATCGGATTGGAAGATTTGAGATCGAATATATCAATTATTCCACAAGAACCGTTTTGTTTCCGGGGAACACTGAGATTCAATGTTGATCCGTTCTCAAAATGTAACGACCAGGAAATTTGGCGAGCGTTGGATGCGGTGGAGTTGAAGAGAGTTGTCGAGTTGATTCCTGAGAAATTGCAAGCCCCGGTATCTGAAAATGGAGGAAACTGGAGTTTTGGTGAAAGGCAACTGATTTGTTTGGCGCGAGCAATTCTAAGGTAGACAGGTTTATTGTGTTATATCTGAATCTTTGATAAAAATTTACAATATAGGAATACAAAGCTGATTGTGATGGATGAAGCAACTTCTAGCGTTGATTTACAAACGGACGAATTGGTTCAAAACGCGATTCGAGGAAGAAAGAAACTCGCAAAAGTTGAGTCCGAATCCAGCACGTCGACCCCGCCGCAGGATTCACTGTTTGCTGAAGCAACTGTTATCACCATTGCGCATCGATTACAAACCGTGATTGATTTCGATAAGTTGATGGTATTGAATGGTGGATCGTTGGTTGAGTTTGGATCACCATATGAGTTGCTGCAAAAGGACGTTAAGGATGATTCTGCGTGGTTTGTAAAAATGATTGAAGAGATTGCGAATGAAGATGCAAAGAAGTTGTTGCGAAAAATCGCTTTTTCGAAATTTGTACCTGTATTGCAATGAATTAATCAAACGTGGTTCGAAACGGCTTCTGGTGATGAATGATTTTCCATCTATCGAGTAAGTTTAGATTTTTGGAATCTCTTATTTGTGTCCTCATCTCTTTGATCTCTAAGAACTGACGATGAATCTTCTAATCTTGCGGATCGGATTCGAAAAGCGTGGGATATGGAAAGAGAAACACGGGGAGATAAAGCGCGACTTTGGAGATCTACGGTGAGATACATATCACATTTATCCACGCTATTTGTAACAGTTTTTCTAATGTGGATTGCTAGGCGAAGGTGTTTGGGTGGCAATACATGCTCGCAGGAGTCGCATATTTTTTGGAATCAATTGTGAAAGTAAGTTTATTATTGTTTAACTAATTTTGTATTTATACTAAACCCTTCTTGTTTAAAATAGGTCGCAGAAGCGGTTTTCCTCGGATATTTGTTGGTTTACTTTCAAACACCATCCGCTCCGTTGACTGACGGAATCATTTATTCAGTCGTTTTATCATTGTTCGTGCTTCTCCACGCGATACTGCATCACATTGAATTCTGGCTGGCGATGCGTTGTGGTATGCAACTGCGAATTGGATTTATTACTGCAATCTACAAGAAATGTCTGCAGTTGTCAATCGCACACACTTCTTCCTCCGGATTGATAGTGAATATCGTTTCCAATGATGTGCAAAGATTTGAAGATTGCGTAAGTTGAACTTATATACATTTTTAAAACTGTTGTTAATTGCATATAGTCTCCATTTCTTCATTTCATATGGTTAGGGCCTTTAGAAGTATTGATTGTGTGGTACTTTATGTACCAGCAAATTGGACTGGCTTCGATTGCGGCTGTAGCATCAATTCTGATGCTGATCCCAATCCAGGGAATGATTGCAAAGAGGTTTCAGACTCTACGTAAAGAAGCTGTCGGACACCGTGATGAACGAATTCGAACGATTTCAGACTCTCTCGCTGGAATTATCGTGGTGAAACTGTATGCATGGGAAGAACCTTTCATTGACCGAATTCAAGAAAGGAGGAACGATGAACTGAATACGTTACGAAAGGCGAATTATTTGAGGTCATTCAATGAATCATTCTTCTTTGCAAGTTCAGGTATGATTTTTTAAGTAATGTTATGAATTTTAAATTTTCTAATATTCCATTTATAGCTTTTATTTCTTTGTTTGCATTCATAACTTACTATCTACTTGGTGGTGAGTTCACACCTTCCAGAGTACGTTAAATCTCTTTTTTTTTTATAATAATTGTTTTAGCTTACGAATTAAAATAGATTTTCACGACCGTTGCGTTGTCGCAAATAAACCGATTGAGTATGACCAACTTCTTTCCGCGCGCCTTCCAACTCGGATCCGAAGCAATGGTATCGTTCAGCAGAATCCAAGATTTCTTGTCGCTCCCTGAAATCCATCACTCTGAAGATAAGATTCAATTCGAAGAAGAAATTCTCAACAAAAATTCCAATAAAGACGGCGATCAGAATTCTTCGCTTCCAATGGTCGTTTTCGAGAAGGCTAGTTTTACCTGGCAAACGTCTCCTCTGGAAACAAAAAATTCCGCTGCGAGTTCTCCCGAAACTCCGCTTGATCCTGAAAAACCTTCTGTGCGTACGTTATTGAAAGATTTGGATATTAGTGTTCAAATGGGGGAAGTTCTTGGTGTTTGTGGACAAGTTGGAAGTGGCAAGTCGTCTTTGCTTCACGCTGTGTTGGGAGAAATGGAGAAAGTTAGTGGTAACCTTGCGGTCCGACGTCAAATTACCGAGGGCGGGTCTACACGAAAGATTAGAATTGCGTTTGCTTCCCAGTCGCCATGGATTGCATCTGGAACGATCAAAGACAATGTATGTTGATTACAATCTGAATTCTTTACAATTTGCTCATCTTTTTCAATCAGATATTATTTGGACAACCGTACGATGAGAATTGGTTTAAAGAAGTCATTACTGCGTGCGCTTTGGATACAGATCTTGCGCTATTACCAGATCGCGAAAACACGGTATTGGGTGAACGAGGAGTAACTCTATCTGGTGGTCAAAGGGCACGATTGAGTCTCGCACGAGCTGTTTATTTCAACGCTGATATCTACTTGCTTGATGGTAAATCCTGCTTTTTTGATTTAATTTATAAAAAGAAAACTTACTTTTTCAATTTAGATCCGTTGTCTGCGGTCGATACGAAAGTCGGTCGACATTTATTTGAAAAATGTATCATGGGAATTCTTCGAACAAAGGCCAGAATCTTGGTCAGTCACCAACTTCAATTCATTCGAGACTGCGACAAAGTCGTTTTGCTGGAAGAAGGCAGCGTGGTTGGATTTGGTAAATACGAAGACGTAATGATGGCACAAAACTCTCGATTTGCTGTTGCGTTGCGGGAGTTTGGAAATAAAGGAAAAGCATTCGAAGGAACCGAAACGGAGGATGAAGGCAAATCGAAGAATGCCACCAAAGTTGTCTATGAAGATGCGACTGTTGCTCCTCAAGATATGGTTAAAGAAGAAACAGCGACTGGATCAGTTGGATTAAGCGTCTATGTGAAGTATTTTACTTCTGGCGCAGGATCGGTTGTTGCTTTGTTGATGATTGGATTTATGGTTATCGGAGAAATTTCACTGCTGGTTACGGATTGGTGGCTCTCTCATTGGTCTCAGGACTATGTTATCAACGTTAAGCGAGGTGTTATCCTGACCAAAATTTACCCGCTGATCTTTTTTGGGTTGGTTATGTTTGCGATGATTGCTGCTATGACGAGGGCGTTGATATTCTTTGAAATTGGATTGAGAAGTGGTCGAACTCTATTTACGAAAATGTTGAATGCTGTGGTGCGGTCTCCTATGAGTTTCTTCCAATTTAATCCTCATGGTCAATTGATGAAGTGAGTGTTTGATATATTTCATTTTCGTCAACTTAAACGAGTTAATTTAACGTTTCTTTCCAATAGTCGATTCTCAAAGGATTTAAATCTCACTGATGAGATGGTTCCGGCAGTCTTCTTTGATTTTGCACAATGTGCATTTATGGTCATCGGCACTTTGGTCTTATCTGTGATAATTATACCCTGGGTTGCGCTTACAGTGCCCTTTGTTTTGGGAATCTTCTTTCTTTTACGGCGATACTTTATGGCAACCTCTCGACAAGTCAAACGAATCGAAGCTGTTACGAGGTCGCCTGTTTACAGTAACGTTTCAGCAACTTTGGAAGGACTTTCTACCATTCGTGCGTTCGATGCTGAAGACAGGTTTTTTAAAAACTTTGTCAATTTGCAAAATGAGAATACGCGGGTGTGGTTTATGTTTTTATCTACAAGTCGTTGGTTGGGTTTACGGTATTTTTTTAAATTGCTATGGTTTTGATCTAGAATTTTGATATGTATTTTTTTTAAAACAGGTTAGACGGTCTGAGTGCAGTATTTATGCTTGTTGTGACGTTTCTTTCTTTGGGACTGCGTCAATCTTTGGGTCTTTTGCCTGGGTCAATTGGATTTTTGTTGAGTTACTCGTTACAGCTTATCGGTAAGTTAGATTCTATTTTGATAAGTTTCGTGAAAGTTTTTTAAAATTATCCTATTGTTTTAAAAGGTTTGCTGCAGTGGTGCGTCAGACAAAGTGCAGAAGTTGAAAACCTGATGGTTTCAGTGGAGCGAATCCTGGAATACACCACAATCGAATCAGAAGCACCGGCTATTACCGATAAAAGACCACCGGATAACTGGCCAAACAAAGGAGATGTATCAATCAACAACCTCAGTTTGATTTATCCAAACGCATCAGTTCCAGCTTTGAAGAATATCACCGTTCACCTGCCTCCCGGTACACGTTGTGGAATTGTTGGACGAACGGGTGCAGGGAAAAGTTCATTTTTGCAAGCGCTATTTCGACTGGTTGAACCAACGCCAAAGACGGGTTCGGTTGTGATTGACGGTATCGATACTTCAACCATCGGATTGGAAGATTTGAGATCAAATATATCAATTATTCCACAAGAACCGTTTTGTTTCCGGGGAACTCTGAGATTCAATGTTGATCCGTTTTCGAAATATACGGACCAGGAAATTTGGCGAGTGTTGGATGCGGTGGAGTTGAAGAGAGTTGTCGAGTTGATTCCTGAGAAATTGCAAGCCCCCGTATCTGAAAACGGAGGAAACTGGAGTTTTGGTGAAAGGCAACTGATTTGTTTGGCGCGAGCAATTCTAAGGTAGACAGGTTTATTGTGTTATAACTGAATCTTTGATAACCATTTACAATATAGGAATACAAAGCTGATTGTGATGGATGAAGCAACTTCTAGCGTTGATTTACAAACTGACGAATTGGTTCAAAACGCGATTCGAGGAAGAAAGCAACTCGCAAAAGTTGAGTCCGAATCCAGCACGTCGACCCCGCAGCAGGATTCACTGTTTGCTGAAGCAACTGTTATCACCATTGCGCATCGATTACAAACCGTGATCGATTTCGATAAGTTGATGGTATTGAATGGTGGATCGTTGGTTGAGTTTGGATCACCATATGAGTTGCTGCAAAAGGACGTTAAGGATGATTCTGCGTGGTTTGTAAAAATGATTGAAGAGATTGCGAATGAAGATGCAAAGAAGTTGTTGCGAAAAATCGCACAAGAGAAGGAGATGGAAAGAAAGAAGGACCTTTAATTTATCGGTGACAATTATGTTTGATTGAAAGCTAATGTGGAGTGAGGATTTAATGTCCATCAAATAATTAATAATGAAAAAAACTTCTGGTTGGTGGGTGTAACTGTTCCCACCTCTTCAATCGTACAAGTATGGCATGACATGTCATACACGTCGCAGCTCTGGCAATCTGTAAATTTTCACGGGATCACATGACTCGTATTTTAACTCTCGTCAAAAACAACGTTTGGACAAGAACAAAAGCAAAATTTAAATTTTCAATGGCAACAACACTCCCACCAGAAATCATTCAGTTTTTTTTTTCGTATTTCAATATTCCCGAACATTGGAACGCTTCAAAATCCTGTAGAAGTTGGAATTTCGCCACAAATTTCGGTGACCAACACCTTTGCAGATTGGCAGTTTTTCATCTAAACTAGTTTTAGTTACAGCTTCTTGAATAGCAACTGCAAGAGCTTTGAAAGCTGATCCTGACTTAAAACAATATTAATAACATTAAAAAATAAAACAATCAAAAAAGAAAAATTTCTTGCTAGTAAAACATCAAAATGCAAAGTAATTCCAGCATTTATTGCCAACAGCTCAAAAATAAGAGGAATCATCTCACAACTCAAATTACTGATTTTTTTCTCTTTAAACCCAATTTAACATCAGCATGCAAATACCCAGAGATATCTATGACTCCATAAAAAAAGACTTCATCCAAGGGAGTGTAAGCATATCGAAAACAGCTTATTCTATTTGGTTTACTAAGGGTAATTTTAAATGCGTACCTAACAGTAATTGAAACATCTTTACAAGTGTGGTTTTTGTTTATGTATAGTTTGCCAGTGTGTTTTAGAATTAAGACTATTTATCATATTTTGCCAATGTAGTCAAAGAGATATAAAGGTAGCTTTTTAGTCATATAGTAGAATAATTTATTGGTTTATGATTGAGAAATTGAATAGAGTCTATGGACAGCTTTTAAACATTGATGGCACAAAGAGACAGAAAGTCTGTCATTTGTTATGCAGCTAAAGGTAGTCATGGAATGACATTTAAATGCAGATTAAATTATTGAAAGCCTGACACTTGCCCCTGCCAGTTGTAACCTCAAAATTTGTTTTCAACAGTTGTTTTGATGAGATTTAATCCTAATCATTTCCTTTTCAGCTTGTGCATTGTCATCTTGAAAGGTGCATATCAATGGTATAATTCCAAATTGAATAAACAATAATTAACAATTTACTCTGTTGTAGGTACAGAAAACATTGGTTTAAAAATTTGGATTGATCTGAAAATCTGAACTTAATAATTAGAATCAACTGGATTTTAATGAGAAGGGTTAAGGATATTGGAGCTAAACTTTAGATTATATCTTATTTTTCTAATAATATAATTAATTGGCTAAAGAATTAACGAGTTAACAACTTTAGAATGATTGCTGCAACATCATGCACTGTTTTCTCAATCGGCACTCCCTCTGAACTTGCAACGATGAAATACCCTGATCCATCGTTCAATTCCGTTCCACTATCTTCTCCGACAATGTAAACGTCACTATTGATCGCCCCCAATCCATTCGCACTAACCTCATCATCTGCCTGCAGACATTTGCTATGATCATTCGATAAGTATTTCAAGACGATTTGATTGTATTCCAAATAATGCGGCCACACTACGGTTTCGTAATAACCAGGAGGATCCACCCACGTTGATCCAGATTTCGTTAAATATCCATACCGTTCGCTTCTTCTCTGATTCAACGTTTCGAAATTTGCGGTTATGAATATCCGATAATCCAAGTGTTTATATGTCTCCACATTCTCGTATCTGTTTAAAAACAATGTACATGAATATATGTGAAATGAATTACAAACAATAAATTATTATTTAATTATAAATCTTGAAACTTACATCAAGAACCCATCAACCAGCACAATCTCCAAATTAACACCATCCCTTCTAAACACATCCTCCAAAACTCTCTCGAAGCCCCTTGTAATCTTCTCCCTAACCTCGACGCCAACATCATCTTCCCCAACATCCGCTCTATTCCTTCCAACCACCGATTCGCTCAACGAAACTCTTTGGTGTTTCAAATCGCTCAACAATTCATTAAATTTATTCATTTCTAACGAGTCAGGACAGTCCCAATCTTCAATGGGGTTGGTTGGTGTTGATGATGAATGTAGAGGGATTTCGGAATTATGTTTGAAGAATTTATCTTGGTGGATTATGTGGCTGTTTGGTATTAGTTTCGAGAGCCTGTTATGTAAATATGACGTTCATTAGATAATCGGTTAGTATACTTTCGAAAAAGATTTGGTAATTTTGTTGCAGTTTAATATACCAGTATGATACGGTCGATTTCCCACTGCAGCTCGCACCTAAGAGAATAAAATCCAAGTTAAACAACAAAAAAAATTGCTATTTTTGGCCAAAAAAGGACCTCCAATTCCGATCATGATAATTTTCTTTGCCATTTCCGTTGACATTGATAGCCGACACATCCCAATTTCAAATAATAACAATGATGCGAAATGAGGTGATACCTGGTTCAGTATTCAAATATTGCAACGAAAGCATAGTTTGATCCATTACAAATTCTTATTTTCAGAAGTTTGATTTAAATATTTTTATTTTCCTCTCAGAATCACTGTTAAAATCCAACTAATCTTCTCCCTTGTTCACTCAGTTCTGGAATTTCCGGAATCCTGACCTGATTTTTAATTGATTTTCCCGGAATTCTACTGATGGACACCGCTGCATGATTCGTCACATCCAACGATTTAAAAGCATCAATCCTCTCTTCCAATTTATCAGCATCTGTGAGATCACGAGGCATCATACAGACAAATACCACCATCCTGAATCGATCTATTCCGTCTCGTAAAGGAATTGCTCCCTCATGAACTAATCGCGAATCCCACAAAATTAACGATCCAGCTTCTGCTTCCACGTAAGTTTCTTCGCAACCTCTATTCTTATAGTATGCTAAATCCTCTATCAGCACATATTCACAATTCTCGAGATTATCCGCTTGATCAAGATAATCGTCCGTGTACAGATGTGATTTTTCAAGAATGCTAAGAGTAGCGTCCTCTTCTTTAACATCAAACAGCGGGATCTGTCCTTGAAAGCACTGAAATCCACGTTTAGATGGATGTTGATCGATATGAAACCACGACTCGTGCAACGGCAGATCCGGAATCGGGAGATAAACGGATAACCCTTCAAAACTCGTGATTAGATTCTCGGGAGATGTATTCCACAATTTCGCAAATGCGTTAACGACTGAAGGAGTTTGTCGAATATCCCATAGCGGCTGAACATGTCCGATTCCAAAATTTTGCAGCATCATTGATTGGTATGGTTCGAAAATTTCGATAAACTTGGGCCATGTTGAACGATCATTGATGTCGAATTCACCTTGTGACATGATGTTTAAATGCCGATATATTTCAGATTTTAGGAATTCGCATTCGGATTTTGGGATTATGTTGGGGATTGTTGCGATTCCAGTGATTTTCAGAGATTCCATGGCTTCATCAGCGGAAGTTGTATAACTGCGATAGACTCTTTTAAGAACCATTATTGCAAGTTTGCAATTTGGGACGAATCGCCCTTTTTAACTACGAGCTCAGCCTTGGCGCTGTGTGTATCCACGATTGAACCCACCAATCCACCCTTTCAATGCCAAATTCATTAAATAGCTTAAGAATACTGCAGATGATTTATTTACGCTAACTAATATATAAAATCATGAATTGAATGAGTTTAAAATGTAAGTTTTCCTTGAAGGGGTCAAATTTAACAAGTAAACTGTCCGGACGAATAATTCTATATCAACCGCGCCTGATTTTTTATATGACATCAACGCTTCCATGCAAAGAACATTTCTTTGTTTTACATGCAACGCATAGATTTTCTTTATCTCCCTGTCGTCGCAAATCCCCCGTTCTCTTAATTTTTCGTCCACTTCTAATGTTATTGACTTGCATACCTGGCAGAATAACTCTAAGGATTTTTTCAACGCTTCAACTTTCTTTCGGTATATTGGAAAATACGCCAATACTTCTGATTCCTCTCCCTTCAAAAGCGCATTGATTAGGAACTCTGAAAGTTGTTGAGCTCCTTCGTTTCCAGATCGAGGTAAATGATGAGCAATGACATATGCCGGCGATTTTACTTTTATCCGATTAAAATACTTGTCGCAAACAACGAAACCTTCTGCAGAATACGGATCCTTCAATTCATCAGCAGCTCGCAAACATTCCTCCACAGAGGTCAACGCAAATCTCTTTGGTTTCGATATTCCCCGTATCTGTGCTTCAATTTCTGGAAATACTTCCGATTTCATTACTCTTCGAGTTCCGATATGTACAATTTTTGCTTCTTCGTAACGAACAATCACAGGAATTAACGGATGTGTCAGTTCAAACATGTATGTGCATGACTTATCCAATCCTTCAAACGACATCATCGCGTTCCCCGTCGTTTTACACCACGCTTCTTCAAATAAATCATAAAAAAATTGCATTTTTCCCATTTTATCTTTAATTTCGGTGAACTTTGCATCAATCGTTCCGTTTGTCGCAACAATCCATCGCGGGACTTCCTCTTTGAATCGTGGATCGGGATCGTACCAGAATACTTTCATTAATGAGCCATCGACTTTTTCGTACACTGTCGCGCTTGTCCAGTCAATTTCATGTGCCGCCGCTTCGCCGGAATTGAAGAATTTGTTGAACGGGTATCCAATTACTCGGTTAGTTTCCTTTTCAAGAATTATCCCTCGACAGTTTTGGCATAGCGGAATGCGAAGATCGGTTTGCTCGAGACGGTACGAAACGAGGTAAAGCGTGGGAGCGGAAGGCGATTCTTTTACTACGAGGTTGTAAGTTTCTTGGAGATGTTTTTTAACTTCTAGAAAAGTTAAATGTTTAATTTCCTTGAGAAGATCCATACGTGGAGGTGTATTTGCAAATTAGATATGAGGCCAAGTTTCATTTTTATAGATTTTGTTGAGTTTTGTGAGAGTCATGGGAAACATTTTCACCATCGCCGCAGTATCTAACATATCTTCTGTATTTCTCTTTTGGATGTTGCAAAATCTGATAAAAATCATAACACATACCACGATATGAATGTCAGTTCATAATGTACATTATTGTTTGCACCTTTATAACTTGTAAGTTCGGGTAAATTTTTATTCAGTTTATTTGGGAAGATGATAAACTAATAAAATAACATAATAAAGAGATAAAATCCAACTTGGGGTTAACTCTAATGAAAAAAATAACCCCTAAACTGAAAAATAAAAAATAAAAAAAACCAAAACCATCCCAATTTTTCACAATTAATCAAATCCGATGTCTCTCTTCAACTTGTTACACCAAACCACAGAATAAAGAAGAAAAAAAAAATAGTTAAAATAATACGAAAATTGAAAAAATCATCTGCAGAATAAAAAAAAGAAGAAACATCCTCAAATCATTTCATATCCTTCAACTTTTTGTAAACGTCAACCACCAATTTCTCTATTAACCCACAATCCGGTTCCTCCATTCCATCTTCAAGTGGAATCAACAACGCTTCTAAAAGTAACGCGGCTTTCGTATAATTTGGTTGACTCGGCGGTGAGATTTTAATCTATCAAAGAATCCAATCATGAATAAATCTCTTCAAACCAAAATCATATAGGCTTACCAATTCATCTGCTTTTTCTCTAACAATGGCTTCGGCCGACTTGATTTTTGAATCATTATCTAAATTCTCTCCCGCATCCTCAACAACCCCTTTGCAAACTTCCGCACGTTCCAAACACACATTAAACATCTCCTTAATCCACTCGACTCCAAAACTAAGTTCCTTCGCAACCTTCTGTCCTTCTTGATTCCATATTTGCTTCGATATGTTTATTAACGTCTGGTACAAAGATAAACACAACAAATACAAGTTCAAGGATTCCTCGGTATGCGTTATAGGTACAGAAGATATCGAAGCTGTAAAGTACTCGTTCGCAAGCGTGTGCACTGAAATCGTTCGGTTAACGTATTCGTTGAGCTGTCCGAATGTCGGGTTGGGAATCGGGAACGGTGATGCTTCTAACGTTTTCATGGGCGCCTCAGTAACGCCGTTAACTTCCGTCTTGATCGCATCCGATTTCAATGCTTCGTTTGCGCCGTTGAGGCTCTTTACAATTTCCGGTTGCTCGCCGGATTTCAGTTTCAAGTCAGGAGTGCTCGCTCTTGCACCGTTAATTTCCACATCGGCGAACCAGTTAACTTCAACAACTCGCTTTTCCACCATCACAAAGTCATCTTTATCATCACCACCATGTTTAGAATCAATCCCACTAAGCTCCAAAGACCCGATCGAAGAAATCGAGGATGAGGAAAGCACTGGCGATTTAGGGTCGGGTATATTCGCATCTTCACTGAATCCGCTCTTCTTCACATCTCCCGCGTCAACATTAATCAAATCATCATCCTTTACACCTTTATTCTGTTTGGGTAAACTCGAGCCGCTCATCTTCTCATACACGACATACGGATCGACTTCATGCACACTCATCAACTCTTTATTCTTCAATCCAGACCCAAACCCACGTCCTTTCACACACGGATGCAAGAAAAATTCTTCAAAACTGATTCTCTCCACCGGATTCTTCTTCAACAACCGCTCAATCAAATCCTTCATGTCGCTCTCAATCTGAAGTACAGGTTTCAAATCGGCCGCGTTAATCGGTTTCGGTGCCAACTTTGGAGGCGAAGTTTCGTATTCTTCGTAATCGAATTCATCCAAGTGTATCAAATGATTAATTTTTCGTAATTTTTCAACTTTGATTCCCTCTCGTCCGCCTTCTTTAAGTTGTTCGAGCTTTTTGGTATCGGGGAACTCTAGTTTTCCGTGTTCGATCATTCGGACTAGTTCAACGTGGTTACCGGCTTTATATGGTGGAGTTCCTGCAATCATTTCGTATAAGATCGTACCGACTGACCATAAATCGGCTTTTGCGTCGTATTTGTCGCCTTTAAGAATCTCCGGCGCCATGTAAAGCGGGCTACCGCATAAAGTCGCGGCCATGGTTTGGTGGATCAAGATCCGTGCGAATCCGAAATCGGCTAGCTTTACGCACGGATGGGGAGATCCTGGAGCTAATAATAAATTCTAAATAGTTGCGATTAAATTAAAAGTCCGTATAAACGTGAAAGACTTCTGTACCTGTGGTTTTAGATCACGATGAATCAGGCTTTTTGCTCTAAGAAACTCCACGGCCGATGCTATGATAAGCAGCAAAAAAGAACGATGAGCACATCACTCAATCACCAAAACAAGTAAAATCCAATCCTCCTTACCGATTTGTTTCAAGAAATGACGAACAATCACGTCACTTAATCCACCCCAATGTCCAGCATAAATTTCTGGATTAGTTACGCCAGGTATCTTTCCTTTCTTTTTAATAAACGCAGATAAATCACCCATTGAGCAATATTCCATTAACAAATGAATATGCTTATCAGTTTTCTAAAAGTTTGAATTTATAAGAGAAATCAAAAGAAATCAATGAAATCAAATAATCAAAATAAACTTGAAATACCACAATATCATATAATCCAACCACATATTCACACCGACTACCCTTCAATATCCGAATTTCCGATTCCAAATTCTCCGCCAATTTTCTATTAAGTTTATCTCTCAAAACCGACTTTACAGCCACCATCTCATACTTCTTTGCAAAATACGCCGCTTTCGAAACCGGTGAACTCGGCGAGGTTCCCAATTTACCCAAAGACCTGTCATTCATTCCGGCAACTCTAGGAACATCGATCGGCGGGTTCTTAACGTACTCTTTTATCTCAGATGCTTGAACCGATTTGGCTTCCGGCGTCGGCGTTGATGGTTTTGTTAATGAAGACGTGTTGTAGGCCAAGTATACAGTCGCGAATGACCCTCGACCGAGTTCCGGACCAAATATAAATGTTCCGATTGATGATGTGAGTTGCTGTTGTTGGGTAGATGTCGAATCGGGAGAGTTTGAGAGTGGAATGTGTGGGGAAGTCATTGTTCCGGAAAGATTATTTGAAACTGGATTTTTTCACCGGATAGAAAGAAGGGGATAAAAATAAACGTAAGGATTCCAATAAATATAAAAGTTAAGAAGAAAAAAAAGATGAAACAAAGAAACGGGGTGTAATCAGGCCCAAATCACTGCTAATCCATAAGCCACTGCAAGTTGCGAGATACGGGAGATATGAGAAAATATCAACTTCATATATTACAAAATAATCAAAAAACTAAATCGATTTACAGGATAGTTTCCAAAATGTTTTGATAAGAAAAACGTAAAAAAGTGATAAAGAAAATTTGCTTGTTATCAAATGTCTGTATTACCGCCTGGGCTGTCAACTTTTTTACTGGTCTTTTTCAATGAGCGCAGGAAGAACCTCGTTAATCGCGTGTGTTTTTATTTATATATTTCTATTTCTAATTTTGTACTTATTGTTTTATGTTTATTTAGTGTTTTATTACTGGCTGGTGCGTTTGCCACGAATCCTGACGAAGCGGTAACAATTCACTTTCCCTTTCCCTTTCCCCTTCTCAACTCATATCTTCACTTCCAACGCTGGATGCGTTATGAATGTTTATAATTTTTTGAATTGTATAGAGTTTCAGAAAATACATCGAAACGTCAATGAAATCAGCTGGAAATTCCACTTGGATTGAACAGAAACTCGTCGCAAACATTTCAACTATGGTTTATAAACGTGTGGATTATAAGTTTTGGAGTGTTGTCAGTGTTCCCGAAGAAGGCGTTAACTACAGTTTGTTGAAATTCTAACGTTTCCATTCAATTATCGACTAATGAATGCTGCAACTTTTTTCTTTTACGACAGTTGGAATATTCGGAGTATGGATCCCGATTCCCACGATGGCTCAACTTCAAAAAATGCAAAAGAACGCACCTTGATAAAAAATTTCTGAAAAGAAAACTCGATCTATTTTCAGTATTCCACCAAACGTTCCAAACGTTGTTCATAATCTTCGCTATTGAAAAATTCATTGATATTTTGCATTTCTGTATTTTTTTGGAGTTCTTTTAATGTAACTTTTCGTCCAATCAATAAAAACAAAATGGATGATTCATCTTTGAAAACATTGCTTTTGCGATCAAAGCAATCTGGCCATGTTATACCTTTCACTCCAGGATTCAATAAGAAGGTTTTTAAATATCATTGTGTTGTAGAATCCGAAGATGAAAGTACCAACAATGTCACCACCGGGATATAATTTCACTTACTTTTTTGTTTTTTAGTTTTATTAGTAAGACCAGAAGCTAGCGAAGCTGATGCGTTCGCCCAAGTATTAAAATCAAATTCAGAGAGCGGTGTTACGTTAAAGTTTGGCGAAAATACTGTCGACATCAAAGTGGATGCTGCCGATAAATCCCATTCCATTTACTCTATCGTTGTAATTCGACCAAACGGTTTGTTACAAAAATGCTGAATCGCAATTGAACGTCGATACTAATCTTGGTTATCTATAGCCTCGGATTCGAATTTACGTTTAATTGCTATTGCAAAAGATTGCACAATACTTCCGGACTTTCACATTGCAGAAAGAAATTACAACATCACTCTCGGTAAGTTACATTCAATCAAGATTTAATCACGCTTTACTTATTTTCATTTCTTCAGCTCCGCACACTTCATCTTTTACAATGGCAATTTCCACAATAAACCCCAAATCAACAATTTCGTACTCTTCCCAAATCTACACCGGTAAAGCCGAAATAAAAATCGACTCACCGGAATATGGAGACACGATATGCAATGTGACAGTCACATCAAGCGACAAAAAATCAAAATCCGAATTTACGTTCACGTTGAGCATCGAAAAATATGGAGCGAGGTTAAATATTGATGCTGATTCGTTGACGTGTGTTTTTTGTACAAATGTCTTATTTCGACCGAGAAAGTTTCGCGATTGTGAGCATCGGTATTGCCATACGTGCTTGGAATTATTTTCATCACCCCAGCATCAACAAACACATCAAGTTTGCTGTCCTGTTTGTTCGTTAGTCACAAATCCAAACTCGAAAAACACTGAACAAAAAGAAACTCAAATGGAAATCGATATAAAATCGCAATCTGAAATCCAATCTCTTCTAACCCCGTGTCCATTTTCAATCTACGGCTGCACAAAACAAGATATACCAGTAAAAACAATTCGAACTCATATCTTAGAATGTAAATTCATCCCCAAACAATGCACCGAATGTTTAGACTACGTTAGCTCAACCACACCACACGATTCAACGAAATGTACATTCACATGCCCCAACTGCGGGCGAAAAGTGAAATCAACCGATTTTGAGAGAAATTTCCATTCACAACTTTGTAACCAAGAACCAGCACCATCAACATCACAATCAACACAAAAATGGAATCCAGAATCATGGGAAACTAATTTATCTGATTTTAAAAAATATGCGTCGAATAATATTTCGTCGCTAGTGAAAATCGGTATGGAATCTTTAGATACGTACCAAAAATCTACCGCGCAAGCGAAATATGAAACTAGCCAAACACGAGGATTAAAAATTAGTTTACCAAACACTACGGCACTCCGCGACGCAATAACCGCTTTTGCGACTGCGTGTATAAAACAAAACCAGGAATCTCAGGTTACGAATAACCCATTGGACAGCAGTTTACATTTATTTTTAGGGTTGGCGATTGAAGAGTGCGTACTGTGTGAAAATATGTTTCCGGAGGTTGTCAAGGTTGGAAATGTTGTTTTGGATGAGAATAAAGCTGCGAGTGATTCGGCTATGAGTGATGAAGTCGATGGGTTGTTAATGTCGTTGGGAGTTCCGGTGAGTGCGTCGAAAGAAAAGAAGTTGCAGGCTATTGAAGAGGAGTTTCAGCGATTGAAAGGGATTGGTTCTGAACAGGTAGTAAAATTTAAGTTAATTAATATTCCACATTTGTATTTATTTTAAATTTTATAATTTCAGGCAAATGAAGTACAAAATCTGTATCAATGGAAATTAAATCAAATTAAACACGAAGACGGTGGAGGAGATCATCTCGAATCACAGAATAAATGGAAGAAATTGACGCTTAAACATGCTTTGAAAAAATATGGTGATTCCATAATGATAAGCGATGACAGCACAGGAGCAAAGTATTAATAATTTCATTTCTTTGGGCACTTGAGTAAAAGTATTTTGCTTAGTTTTCGATATGGAAGAATGTTGATGTTGAGCGGTAACCTTGAAAAAGCGTTCGTTTATTTACAAACGGCAGTGAAACGACGACCGTTACATCAAGGTGCAAGAATTCATCTGGTAAATTAGTCACCGAGCTCAGGTTAACCTTATTCCGATTAATTAATTTTTGCAGGCTGCTTGTGCGATTCTCAAACAAATAAAACCAACAAATTCATCAACAACAAAACTGTATCATCAACTTCTATCTGAATTTCTTACAGACACACAAAACTCCCAATGGTTAAACGTTATTTCATCAAACGCAACAGCAAATCAGAATCAATCGCAACAATCATTACTCCTGGACGATTTCGATTCTCCCTCAGCAACAATCTTCCCCATCGCTCACATTTGTCTCGCTCGAGCACACTTTATAACTGGTGCACCTATTTCAACTGTGTCTAACGTTTTAAAAAACGGGTTGTATGTGTTTCCAGATTTAATGAAACAAATCGGACGAAAGAGCACCACGTTTTCTCAAATGAAGCAAAATTTTGTGCTGCTTTTACGCGAAGAATTGTGTTTGGAACACATATCAGATTGCTTAAACAAAATCAATTCGGAAAATACAACAACGGTCGCAGGGAGTGGAGTTAAACACGACAGTAAAGATAAAGTAGATGCAATACGTATGTTGGCTGAAAAATCATGGGATGTTTCTTCCTCCGCGAATGCTTCCGCCGTTGGTGCAAATGAAGAATTACAAATTTTATGGACGTCTCCTTTGGGTGCACTAAATCATTGTAATTCCCAAGTTGGCGAAGATATTCTGAAAAGTATCTACTTTTGTTCGCAACCCATCACACCTAATAATTTCTCATCAATAACCGAAACACTAACCTCTTTGGGATACTTCCAACTCAACGTATTTGATGAATGCAAGAAAAACCAACTAGAAAACGAGAGTAGCAAAATAAGATGCGACCTCGAGTCACAAATTGTAGACACCGAAATTACGTTCAAATCAGCATTGGGGATAATCAATTCGGCGAGCACGTTACGAAAAATTGTCGATTTGGATTGGTGGATGAAAATTGGTGAACTTGTAAAATCTTATGAGGATATATTAACAAAAAAAGAAGAGCCCATCAAACCGGAGGGGAAAAAATCTATTGCTCCGACGAAAAAAATTGAAGTCAAGAAACCAGCTGCTCCAGCAGGAAAAGAAAAATCACAACCTCCTGTATCCAAACTTGGACCACCCGTGAAATCCACTGCAGGACCAAGTTCAAAACAACCGACCAGTCCAAAAAAACCGACTTTGCAAACACCTGCCACAGAAACAAAACTCAAATCCGCATCTACGTCCGCTAAACAATCTGTGGAAAATCTCACGGACAGTAAGCAAGTCGCAAAAAAGACCGAAGCAACTCAAAAATCACCCACTAAACCACCAAATAAAGCGACTACAAATTCTACAGCGGCAGCGGCAGCGGTTTATCTAAAGACGAAACCTCCGTCAACCACACAAACAACCAAACAGGCCGCTCCCAAAACGGTAGTAAATAGCACATCAGATGCAGTACCTAAACCTACAAGACCACCATCCGCAATCAAAAAAGACTCCCCAGTACCCGCGAAACCTGAAAAATCCACAGTAGAAAGTGCTGATAATACTAAACCGGATTTAAATGCGACTTCTGAATCTCTATTCCCACCACCGCCAAAAACGTACAAAGCAGTAATCGGTCTAGCACGAACTCTCCACCGAAAACTCATCCTCCTCGAAGAAAAAACCAACATCGAAAAAGGAAAAGCTAAACAAACCGATTCCAAATGCGTCGACCCAGACCTTTGTTCCGAAATCATCAAATGGTACACTGAAGCGATTTCGTTCAATCCACATATTATTGATTCGTACATTGAATTGGCGGGGATTCTTGAGTCACAAGACCCTACAAAAATCTCTTCGATACTCGGGATGTATCCGTTCCCAGCAACTGCTGACGAATGGTGGACAAACGAACCGTCGCAAGACGATTTGTATTTCTTTGGAGAAGTCGCACGATATTTTATGAAAGAGAAGAAATACGATGACAAACTGTTAGTTTCGTTAATTTGGTTGGGACGTAAAGGTGGAGTAGGTGTGATTCAGAAATATGTTGATCAGCTGGATTCGGAGGGTGGGCAGAATATGTTTTTGATGAGGTTGTATGCCGGGATTAATCGAAAGGATGTCACGAGTTCTGATATGCAAGCGTTCTTTAAAGCGAAATACTGGATTTGAAGTGGTTTGGGAGACTTAATTGGGTGGAAAAGTTGGTTGTAAAAATAAGTAAATAAATCCATATTTGTGTTTGGGTATAATTGTAAAGTTGTTGCACATATCCCACTACATCACTGATTGAAAACATGCGGTGAAAAATGCCACATTTTGATATGAGAGCGCTTATTTACTAAATTTAATTGCAAAGAGTACCATTCATGAACTCGTGCCAGAAGCCACAGCTTGCGCCGAGAGCCTGTTGCACCATTGTAAACACAGAGGTGGCGCAGGAAAAAATAGGTCCTGTCGCTTTTTTTGAAAAAAAAGTTGGCGCATTTTGTTCAAAAATTTCCGCACATTCAATTAATTTTTCATTTTTTTTAAATCTGCTCTTGTTGCCGAGATATTTTGGTCCAAACTTCGACGCCATCTCTTTATTTTTGTCGCGAAACCCTCTAAGAATGACGAGAACACGGTAATTTTGAAAATATATATTTTTCAAAAAATTCGAAGGTTGCGAAAAGTCATTTTTCACCACCCACGCCTTGTTTAGAGGCAATGATCCCCGCTTTGATTTAAGGCCTGGGATTATCCTCCTTCCGTTTCTATTATTATTTTTTTTGAATGAAAAATAATTTTTCTTGCTTTTTGTAAAGCTGCCAAAGAAGGTCTCAAGCGCTTTTCTGAAAACGCTGAGAGCAAAATTGCATTTTGTCTGTAATTCTTTTAAATGTTTTTTCTTTAATTGTTCAAGTAAATTAGTGTTGAAATTACTGCGTTTTACATTTGTTCGACTTTCAACGATATGTGAAGTGAGTGTCAATATGTGAGTAAAGGAATTAACCAAAATACAGAATCGCAACTTGGGCGGTTCGGGATCGAATTCATTCAGCCCAATCTCAAAGGTCGTAAGACTAAATTGAATATTTACCATGAGTTTCATTGAGATAACAGGTTTAAACAACTTTGGAGTTGTGGTTTATTTACAGTAATTTAAAGTACGGTCCCTACAAGTTGAAGCAACATTCAAGTTGCCATCTTCGAATTCAAGTTGATGAATATACTCTGCATAGGTATTGCTGATAACCGAATGCAATTTGAGTCGATTTCAAACCTTAATATAAATCAAAATATATAGTCTACAAATACATAATCTTATTTAATATTCAGCGATCATGATTATGATGTCCAAAGTCTGACAGAAAAAATGTCTAAACATCTTCAAATTACCAACGGATTTTCAAACCATACTGTAAAACAAATATTTAGTCCACATATACATAATAAAAATTAAAAAATTCAGCGATCATGATTATTATTTTCAAAGTTTGACAGCACAAATCAATGGACGAATTCCCCAACCCACCAACCCCTCCGAAACTGAAAAAGAACAACTCAACAATCCGACCACGTTTAACCCTCACGAAAAACCGTCCAACTTCCGCCGTACTCCACTCCAACCTCCTAAAATTAAAACTCCCGTCATATCTTTCCCTCTACAACGTAATAAGCACAAAAATTTCTCGAGCAGCACTCCTAACCCCATCCGAAATATCGCAAATTAAATCCCAGATTGCGAAACTGCATGACGCGGTTCGAAATTGGGAATCTGCCGGAGGTGGGAAAATCATCGAGGAGAATTCAGAAACCAACAGTCCCTCCCTCTCATCGATCGCAACAAACTCTTTAAGTAGTAAATCTAAATCGTCATCATCGTTACAAAAAGATCCCGATGCTCAAATTCTCGAGAATTTATACCAAAACATCGTCGATGCGCATCAACCGTTACTGGACATCATCCAATCGCATAGAATAAATTTCACCGATGATTCGGCTCGCGAGTGGAGTGTCGAAGAGGAAATCCGACGGTTCGGGATTCGTGGAAAGTATTTACGAATTTTGAAAGATTACAACAACCGGAAAGGGGATAAGATATCTTTAATGCACGACGAATTTATCGAATCGACGGCTGCTGGATTTGACGTTGATTCAAAGTCGTCGGAGAAAGAAGATGATACTAAACTCCCCGAGTTTGTAAAGTGGATTTTATCTAGACAGTCGGAATGGGAGAAGAATCCCTCTGCGATTATTAAAGAGTTTTTGCAGCAACATTATCACGATATATTAAAGTTTGTCGGCAGTCAGCGAAATTTCTTTGATAAAGCAGTCAGCGACAACGAAAATGAAGTTACCAATGACGATCACTTGCAAACAGCTTTACAGGACTGGATCTATCGATACGCACGTACATTTTTGGAACCAACACCGACGAAGTTTGATTACTTGAACTTTTTAGAAGTTTGCGATACCGGTCATCAGTCGGAACACATTAAATGTCCTCCGTGGACAATTATTTCGGAGCGAGTCACAAAAACCCTCGAAAAAGAATTTGGTACGGATCAAGCAACGTTATCAGCATGGATTGAGAGTGCACGGATGGTTTTGGATACCCCAGAGTCGACGCTGATCACTAGCAGTATTGAAAATGGTATACCCCTTCACATACGAGTTCGAGAAAGTGCAATTGTTTTGTATGTGTGTGATCCCCGCAGATTGGAGTCGTTGATGGGGATTGATCCGGTTTATTTGGTGAGTAATATTCGGTGTGCGGTGGTTTCTGATAAGAGTTTGATTGCAAAGGCGTTTGAGTTGGCGTCTAGGGTTGTGAAGAACTTTATGACTGAGGTTTTACCGGCGAAATACCAAAGCAGTAGCTTATGAGAGTTTATGTTAATAATAATGTGTTCATTTTATCACTTTGAGCTGGTACATTCTGTATTGCATCTTATTTTTCACCAAAATTCTAAATAGTCGCGAATCCACGTCAGAAACGATAATTTATATGTCATTCGAAGACAACCAATTCTTATTTGTTTGCATCCATCGCTGGCAACGGATTCGACAAATGAAAAAAAATTTAAATATTTAACCAAGGGAAACAAATTAAACGAAGAAAATGAAGGCCAAAAAGTGTGATATTGCTACTAGTTGCAAAATCACAGGAATCACTAGTCCAGCAGCCAGGCTTACTTGCGCTGATCTCGTTGAAGTTGGCGAAGGGGAATTCTGGGTTATTGTTAAAGCAAAGTTTGATGTTGTGACGGGAGGCGCTCGAGCGCAATAATCTTTCTGCGTAGAATCCAGAGCAGGTTGCGGAATTTGTGAACAAAAGGTAACCCAACTATAAACAAGTTTGAAATAAAATTTCTAAATTGCAAACTTTGTGATCTGAAAACAAATCATCTACCAGTAGTACAGTTTTTGGGATTGAGCGCACATACACTGCAAGTATTTCCCCTCTGATTCGAGATTTGTAGCTTTACAGCAAAGTCCGAAACCGTCCGTGTCCCAATTGTTCAAACCTAAATTGTTACAAACAAATCAAATTTACAGACAACTGATAAGATGAACAAGCATACATTGATCGAAGGTAGTCGAACTTGTTATAGAACAGTTAGTTGCCACAGCTGCGGGACGGGGAGGGGGGAGGATCGTTGCGCATGCGACGGGAGTGACATTTGAAGAAGTTGATATAGAGGATCTACTGCTACTGATGATTGAAGTATTCGTTTGTCCGAGACACAAAGAAAAGAATAACGCGGAAATCAAAAATAAACAGTTTTGTCTCATCGAAAAGTTAAATTCGTTTGATTCCTGGTCGGTGTCACAGCTCCTGGTCCCAAGCTTACATTCTGAAATCTTCATATATTAATCATGATTCAAATAAATATCAATATTTATGTCCGTTTTATCTGCTATTTCTTTCAATCTGTACTCTCAAATCAAATGCAAGCTCATCAATCTTCTTATTCCAAGAATCTTCCATCGGCCAACAACCACCAACATCATAAAACTTGTGCGTATACCCCATATGAAATCCGTACGCTCCATCCAACATATTAGTATCAACCGTCAACTTGACTCCCATGATAAGCTTGTGCATTGCGCAAGCATACATGAATTCTTTGTACGCAGTAGATCGAGTTGTATGATAATCGTTCGTAACGCACGCAATCACAGCATCGCAATTAGAAATTACCGTCGTCATTTTTTCAACCATGTTTCCAAACATGTGTCCTTGCTGTATGTCCATCCAAACTTTAAACCCTCGTGCTTGCAAACTTGCGCATATTTTTATCACGATTTCTTGAGTAGGATACGCCCCATTCGAATCTTGTTGCCCCCAACTGTAACTAAGCATTACCGTTCCGCGCCCATCTCCGAGAGATGGCTCCGGCAACGCAGGAAGGACAGCAGGTCCGACTGGTTTAGGCTCTGCAAACCAATATCGATGCAATGACTCCAAATTCACTTCGTATTGTCTACTAAAACTCGATCTCACAGGATAATGACTTTCGTGATTGCAGTGAACTGCATTTCTCGGAATTTCGCTGTTAATTTTAGGAAGTTTCTCGATTCCATGCAACAACCGACGTTTCGAATCGCGGGTTTTGGTACGGGTGAGTCCGAACTTTTTGAAAACCGACGGCAAACATCCATTAGGACACGCGACGACCATCGTATATTTTTGCCAATCGTCAGATGATGGAACCGAATTTGGTGCGTTGTGGGTCCAGTGCGTTGAGATTACGCTTTCAACGGTGGAAGCTAGGATCATCCACGCCTGAAGAAAGTCCGCTCGTATATTGCTACGATTAACTCGAATTCTAAAGAGCAGCAGACCAAGATCGAGATGTTCTTGAATGAGAACTTCGGTGTTCACCAACCCTACTCGTGCGCATCGACGGTAGACAACGGGAGAGTATCCTTTCGGAGACTCAGACGAAATTCGAACAGCGAGTTGATGGTATAATCCAGTCGGCAAGACACTAAGGGGGAAATAAAGAACAATGTTGATGAGTTCAGAATCAGCGTGTCCCCGTAGCAAATCTCTTTGAGAGATCCATCTGTCTGGTAATAAACATGGAATAATCGAAACCATTTCCTCAGAATGTGAGCCGTTGTAAACGAGATTGCAAACTAAATCAAACTCATTTAACAATTCCATGAATAAAGGTATTTCTTCTTCAATTATTCTTTCCGACAGTACGTCATTCAGCAAAGAGTTCCACCAAATGTGGTGTCGGCGAAGTTCAGAAATAGCAATACTGTTTCGATGGCCAATCGTTTGGTTTGGGTTATCATTCCAGCGAAAGAGAGCTCCAACAACATTTACAATGGCGGACGGATTGGGAAAGATGACTTTCTTCAAAAGCTCGTTTTCTGGGAAATATAGAACGAATCCAATCTCGTGCCAATACTTCAAAATCTCATCCAAAACTTCGGGATTTTGAATGTTAAACTCTCTTCCCTTCTCCATAACCTCTTCAATTGATAAAGTAAACCGACTAAGGGGCAAATCTCCATCGCTTTCATTCGAAGGAGTTTTGTTTTCCATCATTTTCGCTATACTGTCCTGAAACATTATCCAATCGAGCGGTTTTTCTCTTTCACTCGCAACGGTCGCACGTACAGTATCATTGATCGCAAGTTTCAATTCATTTACACCAAATCCAGTTCTCGCGCTCGTAATGTAAAGTATTTTCCTGTCATTTGTTGGTACCAATTGATCCAGCAACTTCAACGGAATAGCTCTTTGCAATCCTCGCAAACTAAATCTCCCCACTTTATCAGCATGCGTACCAACCAAAAAAATCTTTGACTCTGGAGATCTTAGATTTATCGAACATAACCAACTCAAGACGACTTGCAGTTCGGCGGGATCCGGGTTCCTTCTATTCTTCCAAAACATTAGATCCAACCGAAATACGACCACATAAACCGCATTCATAGTAACAAATATCTGCTGGAACGCAGAGTACCGGCTCTGTCCCGCAAAATCGTATACGGAAAGCGTCGTAGTGTATTCCTCCCGCCTATCACACAAAACCAAATCTGAATCCAACAATCTAATCATTTCACGCTTCGCTTGTTCGTTTGGTTCTTTAACAGCAACATGCTGTTGCGCAAATTGATCAATTTTCTTCATCTCGCTGATAGGAATCGCTGGTGGATCGGAAAACACCGCTCGCATCGATCTGGGAAGCTGGGAAACAACCTTCCCGTAATGTTTCTTCCAGTTCATTTCAACTTCGATTTGGTGGTTATGAACATTTTCCACCTCGGATGATTCAACAAACACAGTACTCGATTCGTCGTTACGGAATCGGTCTCCACATAAGACTCGTAAAAGTGATGTTTTTCCAGCTCGACCTTGACCGAGCAAGACCAATTTTACTCTTCTAACTGGCAACGATTTTCGGGATATATCGAAGGATTTAGTGGCTGGCGAAGACTTAGCTGGAGGTGTGAATGTTCCAATATTGCTTTCGTCACTGCTCTCATCTGAAGAAGGAGGAGTAATTTGAATAAAAACCATAATTTTTGTTTTTTTGGTGTTGGGGGAAAAAATTATACAGGAGACAACGATGACAGCTGGCAATGAATCATTTCCATTCGGGACCAGGTGACAATACATTGTGCAACGTTTGCCTGGATAACTGTATTTCCAGCCTTTGATACTGGAACGAAAGAGACCAAAGAATTAACCTCACAAAGTGTAAATAAAGCTATAAGATCTACGTGATTCGATTCGGAATGTTGAGAGAGTTTTTTTAAGCGAACTTAGCTTACGATATTCGAATTATTTTATGTATACACATTTTTCTCGGAACATGTATATAGCCTGTGACTCGTGTAAAATCGGACAAGAAAAAAACTAGTATAATTAAAATATCGAACGGTTGATTGACATCAAAATCGCGTACACTTGAGAAATTAAAATGGACAATGGAGATAAAAATGAGATACCTGAAAATACAGAAACCCAGCAGCCAGAGATTCTTCAAACAGAGCCAGTTGCAACTGAAATTACCGAACAAAGTGCCGGATCCGACAACATCAACCCATCGCTGCAAAATCCTAAATCAGTGCCTACCGACATGGAAACATCTAAATCACCTGAAGATTTAAAATCCGCAGAGCTAAGATTACCTGTATTGCCAGAAAAAATAACCACTGATACCGAAGTTGTCGATTCTAATGTGGATAAAAAAACCACACCTGAACTCCCCACACAAATCCCTGACCCAAAAATTGAAGAATATATACAGCCAGTTCAGCTAGATCCATACAATATTGAAACAACTGAAGAAATCATGCAAAAGTTTCAAAATGCGTTGAACAATAACCCAACAGACCCGCCAAAAAATCCCGAAAATCAATCGAACAACACAGAAATTAAAGAAACTGAATCCTCTGCAAAAGATTCTGCAATTCCGAATAAATTAGATCCTGATAGCGAATTGCGAAAAGAGAAAGAAAGCAGTAAATCACCGCAAAAAGTAAATAAGTCGAAAAAAGCTAATCTTCAGCAATCGTTCGCTGAAGCACACGGATTTGTTAACCCGATTAAGGATGGGAATGAGGATGACGACGATGAAGATGAAGCGATTATGGATCCAGACAACGTAAGCAAAAAAATTGAACAATTTAAAAATAAAAACGTTTAATTTTTTTTTATACTGTTTTTGGAAACTCGTTTTATTTGTTGTAGCCGTTGATGAAAAGAGTGCAACTTGCTTTGCAACAACAACTCACGAGTCAACTCGAGAGAATTGAGCAAGAAATTAAAGAAAAGGTGAATTCGGTATTAAATTTCCAATACTTTCCCTTTTAAACTATCAAATACAGGAAGAACAATATAAGAAAGCTGTTAAAAAACGAGAAGAAATTGGAGTCGATTTATATAATGAACAACAACAATTAGCTCGATTACAAGCGATGTTGGAATCGGCTCAAGATAGTTGCAATACAATGGGTCGGTTTAGAGAAGAAGCGGAGCGTCAACAAAAGTTAAATTCGCACCAATATAATGAGGAAAGCGGGAAATTGAAAGATCATTCTAGAAGATGTATAAATTTTTATTTTGTTTGTGCTATAAGCTTATAATTTTTTTTTCTTTATTAGTGGAGCAACATAAACAAGAATTGGAGAAAATTTCACGAACCCTGAAACAAGTTGATTTGTATAATGAAGAACTTCGAAGTAAAATTCAAGTTGCAAAACGGACTACGCTCAAAGCAGAGGAGGACATAAAAAAGCAGGAAATTGAGAAAAAACGACAGGTATTTCAGCAGCACAAAAAAAATCAATAATATTATCGGGAATTTAAATTTTGTTGAAAGGATTATTTTATAGATCATTTGACGGAACAATTACGACTTTTGCAAGAACGTCGTGCTTTATATGAAACTCAATATATTGCACAACAACGCGAAACAAAAGCCGCACTTGAGACTTTGCAAGACGCAAGCACAGAAATCGAGGTATTTTTTTTGTTCATCATTTGAAGGTACTTTGTAATTCAAGGAAATTTTCCGCAGGCAATTCAATTTGAGAAAAAACAACTTTTACATCAATGGAAAAGCAGTCTACTTGGATTGCAAAGACGGGATGAAGTGCTTGAAGAAGTTTTGACCCAGATAAAGTAAGTAAATTATTCATTACAGACAACTAAATTAACAATCAACTCCAATTTAGGAAACAAAAAGACGCACTACTCAACATGAGCGGAGAAATAAATGGATTCAAATTATCATCTCGTAGAGCGCAAGACCAAAACGAAACGCTCACACTATTATTAACAAAACTGGAATCCGAAGTCGATCATTTAAAACGTTCAATCGAATCTATACTTGAAAGTAAAGAAAAATTAAAGGAGAGTTATTCCATGTATGCAAAATCACTCGGTAAAACTGAATCGGAGTTGGCCCAAGTCATTCAAGTAAAATACGCCAACAATTTTACGTTCTGTTTCCTATTTGAATTATTTTTCTTTTTTACTGTAGGAGAGACAAGCGATTCAATTGGAAGTTAACGCAATCCAAAAAGCAACCACGCAAATAACACTCGCAACTCAACGCATAGAATCAGAAATTGCCGACCACCTCCAAACCCAACTATCCATCGAAAAAGGTACACAAGGATCCAGACGAGATTCCAACAAAATCCGGTCACAGATGCACGAAAAGGAATCCGCCATCGCGGTTGCCCAAAATGAAATTGGAAATATTCGGTTGGAAACGTTGACGGTTGAAGAACGGTTGGCGGAGATTAAAGATGATGTGTTGGAGATTGATAAAGAGCTGAAAGAAAAGAATGAGTTGATTGAGAAGTATGATGTGGAGATTAGGAGACGCAATGATGAGTTGGGGAAAAAGCAGGCAGAAGTGGATTTGTTGAATAAAAAATATGATCAGTTGACCGCGAAAAATCAAGACGAGAGTGTGGGACCGCTGGAAGCGACGATACATAATTTAACTAAGAGCGTTTTAAGCAAGGAGAAAGAGTGTGCCCAGCTGCAACAGTTTTGGTTGAGAGCTCAGAATGAATTGGTCTCTCTAACGAAGAAAAGCGCAGAGCTGGCGGATGAGACACAGGATTTGAGAATGAAACTTACCGTTCTTACCCGTAGGAAAATGGTTGTCAATAGTATGTCAAGCATTGAGAATTTTGAATTTTCATCCATTTTTTTTACTGTATTTTTTTAGATCAATTCGAAATGGAAGTTAAAGAAATCAATCAACAGAAACGAACAATAAGAGCATTGCAAAACGATATGGTTAAAATAAATGCACTGTTATCAAAGCATGCCACCATACAATCTGCGCTAGAAGAAAATAATCTGGGTTTGGAGCAAGAATTCAGAGCAAAGCTAAAGGTATGCAAATTACAACCTTCGTTTAAAGTCTTCATCATAAACTTTAAAACAGATAGCTGAAGTCGAGTCGGTTCGACTGGAGAATATGGTCGATCAATTAAAATCCGAAAAAGAACAAGCACTTCAAGGGCTTCTAGAAGCAGAGTAAGTTTTCAAAAATACTGCGTTATTGTTCCTCCATTCACATTAAATTTGCTTTTCACAGACGACAAATGATGTTATGGGAAAAGAAAATTCAACTTGCAAAAGAAACGCAAGCTGCATTGGACCCAAACGTGGGTGCTACTGAAATTCGAGAAATGAGTGCCGAAATACATCGAATGAAGATCCGATACGCCAGTATGATGAAAATACAAGAAAAGATGATTCAAGAAATGGAAAAATCTGTTTATCGACGGGAAAGTATTACATTAAGGTTGCGTTCGGATGTTTTCATGCGATATTTTCATAATAAAGTTCATCTATGTCTATTTATAGAACAAATACGAAAGGAAAAGGAGGAGGACAGGCATCTCTCGAAAAACACATTGCTGAACTAACTAAAAAAATTCGACAGACGGTTAATGATGTGAATGAATGTGAAAACGGTACAATCAATTATTTCAGGATTTTTATCCGGGGACTTTTAAATTATTTAGTATAGATATTGCGAATATTGCCAAGTCTCGTAGCCGTGTTACTCAGTTAGTTAATGAAGCCTCTGAATCGGCGAAACTATTAGAAGAACGAGAACGTCAGTTACTGCAGGAAATTGAGAGTAAACTGCAAACGAAACAGCTGGTATTTATCATACGCATAACTTTTAGTTTATTGTTAATATCTGACATATTTCAGAACACCACAAAAACCTTGCTATTCCAAAAACAAGTAAAACGGTTAACAGAGCTGAATGAAGGCAAATATGCGTTCTTGGTTAAAGATCCAGAAATGCGAATAGCTGAATTGGAAAAGGTGAAAGAGCGCGTACGGCGAATTCGTCAAGTTATTGAAACAGTACAGGTATTCATATCACCATTACTGTATTCATAAGAGGGAGACAAATTAACACTTTAATGGAAAGGTTGACTATGGAGAAGAATACAAAGTAGTTTTCCAACCACTAAATGCAATAGCAGAACAAATCGGTGCTCCATTACTAACAGTTTGAAAGTTTAACGACATTGGATGAGGTTTATATTTTTTGTTTGCTTGCATAATTGATGGTCGGACTTTTTACAAAAGGAGAAAAAATTGTCGATAGAATTTTGTAAAGAGGTGTTGGTAATAGAAAAATGTCAATCTAATTGTGGCAAGCCAGTAATGGAATAACAAAAAATAAATGGGATACGAAAAACAAAAAAACAAACAAAAAAACTAAGCGAGGTCAGATGAAAATCGAAATAAGAGATTGTATGTAAAAAAAAAAGGAAATGGAAGTGAAAAATCTACCCAAAAAAGGAGATAAAATCTAAAGAGGGCGATCTGAGTTTTAACCAAAAAAAAAATAATCAAATCATTCAAATCATTTCACTTCCACTGGTGCCGAGACTTCGATAGTCGAGTCTGAATTTTCGGCATCCGTTTTTGTAGCGCCCCACTTCTCGACCATTTTTTGTAGTTTAGTTGGAACTGCCCCCCTAAATTCATCCACAATGCGTTTATTCTCATAAACCTACATTGAATCAGCGATAAGATGAACAAAGAATTGATTTAGTTTGCATTCAATACCTGAAAGCTTGGAAGCGATTCGATCAGTGCAGCCGGAGGGATTGCTGTAAAAGAAATCAATCCTTATCCATATACAAATTTCTCCAATCCATAACAAAAAAACATACTGCTGTCATCCAAATTTGTTTTTACAAAGACAGCCCCCTGAAAGCTTTCTGCGTATTCTGAAACAAATGCAAATACTTATCAAAAGAATATTCAATCGGACAACTGAATCCGATACAAACCTGCAAACTTTGGTGCGATCATTTTGCATGGTCCACACCAATCCGCGTAATACTCCACAATAACATACTTGCTCTGAGAAGTAACTTCATTCCAATCGTCAATGTCTTCAATCTCATAAACCTGTCCCGGAACAAAAGTTCTCGGAACCCGTGGAGGCAACAACCCCAAATGTTTCTTTATCATTTTCTCGAGCCCTTTCAAATCGGCGCCTTGAACTGAATCAACCTCTTTGGTATTCACAAGAGTTTTGAAAGTAGGAAGTCCCCTGACGCTGAATTTTGCAGAAATGTCGTGGGTTTTCCCGGTATCGACTTTCACAAAGCATGCGCGAGGGTCAGCGTAAGTGTTTGAGAGTTCATCGTATTTCGGAGACATAAAACGACAAGGACCGCACCAGTCTGCAGAAAAGTCTGAAATTTTGAAACAGTACATAAATTATACGTTAAAAGTTTGTGATAAGAGATGAGTACCAATGAAAACAATTTCATTTTCCTTTAGGATCTTGTCGAAATGATCGGCGGAAGAGATATCAATAACAACCATTATTACAAATTGAGTATCAAATGTTTTTTTTTCCCCAGGCAAAGTTACACCACAAGATCATGCGGGGCGGATATGCGATCAAACAGCCCATCCTTTAAATTATGAATGTTAATATTCTTGCAGTATGTTTAAGTATGTTAAGGGTTTTTAGTTGTTTTAATTGGATTTATAGGCGATCAGTATTTTTTAATGTGAAGAAGCAATTTCTGTCTCCAAGAAAAATTTCAGTAAAAATCATTTTTTTACTTGACATCTTTAGTTCCGTTTGCTATATGATCAAGTTAAAAAAAGTCCATTTTCCCGTGAATTCTCAACCGGACCCGATTCTTACATTTTGTCACAAATGATATCATAGCAATTAGAGATATTTAATGCAGCATTAGCGATTCAAGAATAATAAAAAAAAACCCTCAAATACAATGCAAGAGTGCTGTACATGTTGAAGTTGACAACTTTGTACAGTCACCAAAAGGAGATCAGTTCAAAATGACTTTACATTTCAAAGAAAACAGAGAAAATATAATCGTCGCCCACGAGACAGCGCAAATATTATCACCAGTTAAAGCATCAAAAGTATCATTCACAGAGCTTCTGAAAAATCCCAGTAAATCACTTCCACTTCTTCCGTCAGCAATCTTACACTTTGCAGCCTCTCTAATCGCTCCAAAACCTCCTCCGCCGTCATCTACATCTGTTGCATATCAGTTACCGATACCCGGAAGCGAAGCAGCGCAAAATATTTCCGCTGACACTTTAAACACGTGTGCTGATTTCGTTCTTGTCTTTCGAGTTCCAAACCCAGCCGCAAAGACGTCGAAGAAATTAAGTCCTGAAGGAATCCAGATTGAGAAATTGCAGTGGAAAGCGAATTTAGAGAGTGCCTGGTTGGCGTTGACCGAACAATTAAAAAACGCAGGCGTTGCGTTTGAGATTAGAGAATGTCCGGAAACAGAGAGTTTGATTCCTGGAGCGAAGAAGGAGAAGAAGGTTGTGAAAGAGAAGATTTTTTTCTTGTTTCTGATGATTTCCAATGATCGGGTGCAAGCTGAACTGAGAAAAGAAATGTATGACACGTTTATTGTTTTACTTTTTCTTAATTATGTAAATTTGATGTTATTAAGGGTTGAGGATTGGTTGAACGGCGTAAGACTTGAGAATCCGCTCGAAAGGGTGGAAAAAACTGGAACTGCATTGGATCTTTCACCTGCGGATCGTATCAGATTACAATACCGTATTCTTACAAGTTTACCACAAGATGGCGGGGCTGGAATCGATGTTGATAAGAACCGTGAAGTTGGAGTCATTGGTCTTTTTCCTCTCCACGATGAGACATTTAATGCGGTAAATTATTTACATTTTTACGAAGCACTTCAACCAACGATAAAATGAAATTTGATATCGCAGGACTGGATTCACGACTGGTCTACCCAATTCTGGATCTCAAACTCTGACCTCACAACAGTTCGAAATCATTACGGAGAACAAATCGCATACTATTTCTCCTTCTTAAAAGCGTACACAGAAAACCTTTTAATTCCAGCTTCGTTCTCTTTGCTCTCTTTAATACGACCATCCCTTGCATTTCCTTCCGCGACGGATCTGTATCCGATTCCAGTTCCACCAACTATGTTGATCCCATTGTGGACGATACTCTTCGTTGAAGTTTTTCGCCGACGTGAGATGGATCTGGCTGTTTCTTGGGGATCACTGCACGTATCAAGAAGTGATAAACGAGCTGCGTCATTCTCGCCTGATTTTTACGTGAAGGATCCACTCACTGGAAAAAAGATTGGAAAATCAACAACATGGAAGAGAGTTTTAAAGCAGAGTGTGGTATTTCCTGTCGTTGTTACAATGGCGATTGGGTTGGGTGCAGCCGTCACTGCTGTGAATATTTTGGAAGTTTTGGTTGCTGAGCGTACGTTTGTCGGTCACGTTGGATTTATTGATTGAATGAAACTTATTTTCTACAGATTACGATGGAGATTATAAGAAAGCCGCGCAGTTGATACCGTCGATTGCTTACTCGATTTCCATTGGACCATTGAAAAGCTTCTGCTTTGCGTTGGCGAAAAAATTGAACAAATGGGAAAACCACGAAAGCGAGAAAGAGAGCGAGAAGCAACTTGCAAGAAAGGTAAATCAGTGAATATTTGAAATTCGGCGCTGTTTGGAATAATTTCTACTTTTATAGGAATTTATTTTCAACTCTCTGCTTTCGTTTGCGTCGATATTCCTTGCGACCTACATCTACGTTCCATTTGGACACGTACTCTTTCCCGCATTGGCGAAAAACTTCCCTTCGATCCTCACGAGAACTTCTGTTTCGTCATTATCTCGATTCAAATTCTCGCGAATCCGCAGCATGGTATTATCAACCATGGTAGTAAAGCAAATTAAAAACACTGTCGCGGAAGTTATTTTACCGTTTGTGAGCGCAAACTTGAGGCAAGATGTGCAACGAGTTGAACGAATGAACGAGTTTATTAAAGTAAAGAAGGAGGCGATGGAGACTGGACGGGTGGAGGTTTTGAAATTGGTGGTTAAGGATACGAGTGAAGAAGAATTTTTGAAACGAGTTAAGCGGGAGTGGGAGATGCCAGATTTTGAAGTTGATAAAGAATACACGGAGATGGCGGTTCAGGTAACGATAGATACCAATCTTTGTAACTTCAGTTATTTACTGTTTTTTTAATGTTAGTTTGGACAAATCTCCATGTTTTCGAATGTTTGGATTTGGACGCCACTTTCTGCGTTTTTGAACAACTTTGTAGAATTACGAAGTGATGCAGTGAAGCTTGCAGCGACATGTAAACGTCCAATTCCGGCTCGTGTTGAATCAATTTCACCGTGGTTGCAACATTTGGTAATTATCGAATTATTTTCTAATTATTGGAAATAAATTTTAATGTTTTTGTGTTGGCTTCTTAATGCAGAGAACTTTCACATATTTGTCACCGATCGTATTAACTTCCACATACCTCCTATTCAACAAACACTCTCCACTCCCCATCACACTCCAAAGCAATTCATTCATTAGCCGAAACTCTCAAAACATTGCAATCGCAAGTATAATCGGCACACTGATCCTTTCTGAATCGGTATCACGTGGAGCACGCAGTGTGGTTTCATGGATCAGCAAGCAATTCCCAAGCTGGGGAGAAGTTACAGTGAAGAAACAAATGAGTAGCGTGCGACAGGCGATATTGGAGGAAGTTGAAAAGAAAATGAAGAGTTCAGGGGATGAGAATGGACAGGAGTATGTTGAGGTGGGGCAGGATACGGCGAGTGGAAGTGGAGTTAGTGCTGGTGATGAGAGTGAAGGAGGGTTGGCTTTGTTGGAAACCTCTTTTTAAAGAAAAAAAAAAGAGGCTCCAAGCAACTGGTCGAATTTTTTTTTTAATTTGTTTTGTATTTTGTTTAATTTCTCTAATCGTTATAAATATTTCAATTCGGTGAATTATCAAACAACACATGACAAAAATTATACAGAGATGACAGGTCCAACAACACCACAATCAAAGAACGAAACGACGTCAACTATAGATCCGCTAATAGAACGCGGCGTATCAAAAAAGCAAATTGACGATGCAATGAATTATCTGTCAACGAATAACGTTTACGATATTATTCAATCCGTAACTTCTTCTTTGATTTACAGTAGACCAGGTTCTTCTTAAATTTACTTTTTATTTTTAAAAATTTAATTCTTTCTTTGTTGCACATGTTAACTAGATGATCCAAAAGAATTTGTAATCAAAAAATTAGAAGAAATGAGAAACACAAAGGTTTGATAAAAAAAATTGTTTTCTCGCCAAACAACGAACATAAATATTGATGGTTTACAGATCCGAGGAAACTCTATTCCTCAATACAGTAGAGATAACTTGGTTGCATTGTTTCGTATATTTGACGTTGCGTCTCGTGGATTTATCACCATTGATCAATACCATTCAGGTTTCATTCTTGCACCTAATCGTCATGTAAATCCTAATTTTATATTATATTGCAGCAATGTTTGATATTGGTGCGAAAGATTATAATAAAATTCCGAGTGGTTGGGCAACGAGCAAAATCTCAATGGAAACCTTCATCGAAGAAGCGTACGTTTTTGAAACAATTGATTATCATACATTTTACCATATTTTTTATCAGGACAATATCGTTGTCAAGGTTGTAAAATTTCTTAATAATAAAACGACAAATCGCATCAGCACTCTTACTTCAGTGTATACATATATTTTGGTACTGCTTAATGTTGCCCTTCTTCTTCAGAATCTTCTACATATACCACCAACTCCCCATCACTACTTTCATAATCAATATACTCCTTCATGTTGTTTTCGACCGCATCAGTTTCAAAATTCTCTTTATCCTCCCCTTCATACTCATTTTCCGGATCTTCTTCTGTTTCGTATCCTACTTCCACACCAGCATCTTCTCGTTCCTGCTCTTCTTCAGATTCGTACTCTGCTTCACCATCATACTCTTCTTCCTGCTGCTCTTCCTCGTCCACTTCTAAAACTTCATCCGCTTCTACCAGCTCCTCTTCCTCCTTTTGCTCATCTTCCTCCTCTTCATCAGCATTCTCATCCACACGACCACCACTTCCAACCACCTGTCGCACCCTCCGCACTCCATCCCACTTAATAGCCAACAAATAAATCATCTGACTCGTGGCCTCCAAAACCCTCTGATACGAATCCACATACTCCCGATCCCAATCTTCATTCGCATCTTCATCATCCATCCTCAACGTCTGCACAGTCTCCAACAACTCCTTTTCATTAGACATCATCGAAAACGTATCTGATAACGCCGCTAAGGAACTCGAGGCGTATGGGTTTTCGGTACTGGTTGGGAGGTTAGCGGAGACTGGCGTTGTGGATGTTAATTTTTTAATAGAGTTTCGCATTTGAGTCTACATTAAGAAAACAGTTAGTGTATTAAGGGAGGCTTCGTTCGGGTAATTACCAAGCTGAGAGTCCAATCTTTTATGTTCTCCTCCAATTCTGGACTCACGGATCGTAAGAAATTCGTCCCCGAGTGTTTTTTGTTTAGTCGTGTCGGAGGTGCTATTTTTGGTTGTTGATTTTCAAGCTAAATAACGTTTCAGTCAATCGTTAATTTTATAAATTAAGAAAAAAAAAAAAAAAAAAAAAACTCATCCCAAACCTCTTCGATTTCTTGTTGGGTGTTAAGATATTCCAATTCCGTATCCGTCTCAGAATTCGAGTCCTCAATAACCTCAGTAACTTCTTCATCCTCTTCCTGGACATTTTCTTCAACATTCTCGTCCTCTTCTTCATACTCTTCAACATCTTGCTCGACTTCATTGCCACCGTCAATAACAACCGCAGAATCAATCTGTTGATTCTTCTCTTCCTCTACTTCTTCTTCCTCTCCAGCAGCCGCTTGTTGCATTTGTTTTGCAGCTTTAGCCTGCTCTTCAACAACAGAAAGCAGCTTTCGAAATAGTAAAATATGCGGTTCCGGGCGATGAAAAGCGTAGTGTTCCCAGCCGCCAGATTGAACGATACCAAACGACCGAACTTCAGCTTCAGTAAACAATTTCCGAACGCGGAATCGGTCCGGCATAGCGATAAGTAACTGCTTTGGTAATTTTATATTTCTACATGACCGAAATATGATTTGATTTAATCATCAAGAAAACAAGATATCGATATAATGTAAAAAAAACAAAGACAAACCTGTACTTGTAATAATCATCACAATACTCATTATTATAATCAATTGCCTTCAATAACCGACAAATCTCATTCGGACGAGCGAAAGATCGCTGTGGAGCCAAATGCCACTTTATAGTCGGGTACGATTTGACCATCTTGTTATATTCTTGCTCGTAATACATTTCCAAATCTCTCAGTCGCTTTTCTTTCTTTTCTTTAATCTTTCTTTCTATTTCTTCCTGCGATTCTTCTTCGGCATTTGTGGATACTTGCTGTGATTCTGATTGTTCCGGTGGTTGTGCGTTTGTTATATCGATTAAAACTTTTTCCCTGTTTATGATTGTTGTTGTGTTGGCGGTAGGTTGCGAATCTTCGTCAAGCGTGGAGCCTTCAAGAAGGGAATCTACATTTGCGGTTGAATCTGAAGATGGTACAGTAACGAGGGGTGCAGTAGAAGCGGAAATTTTTTGTGCGAGTTTCTTTTGTACTGGTAAGTTCGTGGTATCTTGAGAGGTGTTTTCGTCGACTACTGAATCTTCACTTGGAGATGATGTTACATGTTTGTCGTGTACCTCCTGGAAAGCAGAAAAGTAAGAGGGGAAGGATGGAAATTATGCAGTGAAACCAACTTGAACTCGTTTTCTTTTCCGGGCCATTGTCCACGTTGCCAATTATACAAACGGAAGTTGCTTTAAAAAGTTGCTTCGATTCGTCAAAAATTAAAGGTGCACCTGTTTTGGTCGTAATGATTATAATATACATCTATTTGTTGCAATCACGACTTTCTTTATAACATAATGCAAATTTCATCCTCCATGTGGAATCGATACTGATATGTATTCTCCTTTTTCTCCCCATGCTTCCCGTTGCGTTTGATACACCACAATCCAAACCAGCAACAACGTAAATTGAATTAATGCACCCGTTAACGACCATATGCAATCTAAAATAAATCAATAGAATGAGTAATTATTAAAGCTCGCCGGATAGTTCTTCGAAATTCGTTACATTTTTTAACAACAGGAGGTAATTCCGTTCTCACTTTCGTCACGGGATAGATGTACATGAAATTAACGAGCCAGAGCCAGGGAAGTAAAAAGAAACCGCCGATGAAATATAAGCGGGCGATGCGGATGATTTCTTCCTCTTTCCATTTCTCGGGGTTCATTTGTGTAAGTGTAAACTGTCAAAATTCCACATTAAGACCAATTGCATGATTATGATAATATTGAAATTTGCATTTCTTTGATTTCAATATATTTTTAAATGTTGAAACTGAAAAACATGTAATTTAATTCTCGTCGGTACCAGCTGTGAGTGTGGATTGCTGAAAATTCGCAGCAGGGGATTTGCACAATTAACCCAATTGATAAATTCACGATCAGCCGGAAGTTGCAAAATTACTATTTTAATTAGCGGGCGCAGCGTGCGGATCCTTTCCGGTATATTAAAAATTAAACGAACTTTCAATTTTTTTTTCTGGTCTTAATATTTGTAATGATTATTGCCCTTTATTTACATCAAAAATATTATCAAAAGAGAAAAAAAGGATTATCTAAAAGAAATATACAAATTCCAAATTGGAAAAAAGCGTGTTCTTACGTCATTGATTATCGGTACACATCGCCTTCAACCCTGAAAAAAAAAACAATCTGTGGATCACTTGGAAAGAAAACTCTGAAAATCTATTGCAACAACAAACCGAGATTAACATGGCGCGAAACAATGGTATCGAAGATACCAAATTCATAGCTGGTGTGATCTCCACCATCTTAAGCGTTATCGCCATGGTATTATGTGCATTCCTAACATTCCGCTTCGCTACCCCAATTCTCCAAAACTCGATAAAATCTAAAATATCGCATTCATCTCCCCCCGAACCCATGAAACGAAGGATATCTCCAATGACGACAAAGTCATTCATACCGCTTAATTATTTAAATTTGTTGTGCGCTAGTTTATTGTTAATCTCGTTTATTATGCAATTGGTTTTGGAAGTTTTGCTTTTCTTTATTTATACCACGCTCGAGGAACGAGAGAAACAAACTTTTCGATTGCCTATTTGTCTTTATCAAGTGTTGTTTTATCTCTGCGGTAAATCATTTCAGGAAATCTGAATTTTTCATGTATAATCTATTGATATTTATGCTTTTAGTCGCGAGCTTTCTCTTAAGCGTAGTTGATCGATACAGAATTTTTTCATCGATAATTAGAGTTTCGAAAATAACCATCTACGCCCTGAATTTCTTTACAGCAGTTTTCTTTCTGACCTCATTAATATCATCACTCATGTATTACTTTTTCGGGAACGACGATGGTTTATTTTTCTTAATGCTGCTTATACGTAAGTTTACTGTACCCTGGGGGAGACGATTTTATGATTAATCAATTGTTTCTCAAATAGAGGTTTACGCATCATTAGTCGATTTATTTTGCACAACGAGGATCGCATTCGCAATATTCAAAACGTTAAAGAGATCATCAAACGCGAACCACCATCCAATAAAAAGTGGGATTACGTTGTCGATATTTTCGATCGTGTTGTTGGATACTGTTGCGTACTCGTTGATTTCGTTTGCGGTGTTAATCCCTGAATTAGAATACCTGTCGACGCATTTATTTTTTATAGCGGCGACGACGTTTGCGTTCCATATATTTATCGGGTTATCGTTGTTGAAACGTTTGAAGGGAGCGATTTTAGAGTGTGGAGAGAGCGGTATAGAGTTGGCTGTTCAGGGTAGTGAAACAGTTGTGGATGATGGTACTTCAAGTGAAATCGATTGAGATCATCCGAGTTTTTTTTTTACGGCTTTTGCACAATTTTTTTTTTTATTTTTTTTTTTTTTATAAAATATTAAAAAAAATTTTTTTTTTATTTAT
>JADGJK010000053.1:0-79733 GCA_027600645.1 Nowakowskiella sp. JEL0407
CTTTAAAGGAGCTATATTCAGCTTACTTAACGACTTCAAAGAGAGAAAACAAAAAAATATTGACCTGAATGCGTACGTTGTTGGAGAATGATGAAAGAAGCTTTTTTAAATTAAAAGTTTCGCGACTTGTTCAGGATGTTGGCAATTCATAAAAAAACAAGTCAAGTGACTTGGTATAAAGCAATACGATAGTGACTTAAAAAAACAAAAAGTTTAAAATGTATTTAAAACATAAGCAAAAGACGTTTTGATCACCTATAAGTGAACTTTCAACCAAAAAAAACCTTAAAAAATGTACTGGAAAGTACTCGCACCACAAATTCGTGAAAAGAAACAACTCGTATGGCGAACCACGGCGTTAAGTGAAGTGATAAACCGCTCGAAAAATTTAAAAATAGCTCCACCTGATTTCACGATACCGATTTGTAATAATGAAAAGAATTTCAGGTGTGAGGTTATTGTTCCTTCTGGGTTTCACGGTAAATATTCAAAACTGCATTATTATAATTTTTCAATCTCTCTATTTCATTTTTATTTATTTATTTTTTATTTAGAGAAGTTAATCCCCCCCCCGTTCAGTTTCATTGGCAAAGGAAAAACAGCACAAGACGCAAAACTTCATGCGGCATTTAAAGCTTATAACTTTTTTAAGAATATCGCTGATTTAGGGATTTCTCAATACATCGGAGAGTCAATTTTGGACAATCTTGCAATCGGTAGAGATTTCAAAAACATTTTTTTCCCACAACGTGATTTTAAACATAATTTTCTGTGTTTTAACGTGCAACCTACATGAAATTAAGGAAAATGAATTTTTCTCCTTTTGCGTTTTTATTGATTTACATTTTTGGTAAAAAAAAGACACAAAAAATGTTTGCAGTGTTGAATACCTGTTTCATTTTACGTAAAAAGAGTCCTGGCACGCATAAAACAGAAACCCCAGCAAAATCAAACGTCGCTGAATTGCCTTTAGCTCGATAATCTCTAAATGTGAAAAAGAGTTGTATGATATTCAACGTGAAGAATTGAAACGAAAGGGAGAGAATTCTTTGCAAGTACAAGAAGTAAAACGGAAAGTTACAAAAAATCTGAAGTTAAGACTTTTCTTGGATAAATTGCTTTCGATTATAGGAAATTTACGTGCAATATTCAACTTCAGTTCGAAGAACCCAACAAATCGAAAACACAACATGAAAACATTACCACATCGACAGATATTCTTTTCGGAATCTTAAAACAAACCAATAATAAGTCTTCTACCCAGCTCAAATCACATTGGGACTTTGTAAACGAAAGTATGGAATTTTTACGTCAAAATTTTCAAGCAACTCTGGCCGAGTCACGAAACAAGATCGATTCAGAAATTTTAAATTCAACTATTCGTCTCAAAATGGAGAGAAATTCAAGTTTGATACCACCGTCAAGATTGTTGTTTGATAAATATGACTATTTATCAAAGACATTGTCGGAACTTCCTGGGACTCAAGGTTGCGTGATGGTATCTCTAGAGCATAAATGTACGGAAAATGATTGTAATCAGTATATTGGGTCGGTTAAGTGTGGAGGGTAAACGTTTGCGTCTGTTAATAAACGCTGCAGTAAGAATGATACGCTGGAAGAAGCTGCGAGGTTATCGTTGGATGCGGTGAACAAGAATGCAGCGGCGACATTGTTTGGAATGAATGATGAATTGAAGAATAATGTTAGGTTAAAGGACCAAGCTATAATGCTGGGGTTGTTGAGAATTGGATAGTTTTTGAACGGAGTTTGATCAACCAGCACAGGAGGTGAAGTGAGTTGATCGCTTTTTTCCAAAACATGGATGTATTTTTTTTAACATGGTGCCCGACTAATATTTGATCCATGTGCAATAAATATCAAAAGAATAACAATTTGTCCGCAAAATACTGATACCAAAAAGTAAATATAAGACCATTTCAATCCAACGTCCGGCTTTTTACAAATCGTCTTTAGTTCCACCGCGAAAGTTGATATAGTTGTTAAACAGCCGCAAAATCCATCTGCGATTGCGCCCAATAATAAACAGTAATTCGATGGTTGTTGTCGCTGCATGAATGTTATTGATAAGATTAACGTTCCAAGCATATTTGCTGGTAATAATGAAAATTATTTTATACTAGATGGAAGATTATAAATTGAAAATACCCGAGAAAGTACCAAGAGGAAATGTGTGATGTTTATGATTCAACAAACGTCCAAGATTGTAACGAAGGAGCGTTCCTGAAGGAGAAAATTAAGTGACAAAGTTTCAATGGTAATCAAAACTCCAGATGTTGTTACCGAAAGGTGCAAATAAGCATGAAGCAAACAGATCCGCCCAAATTCTATCCCACTTTAAAACACCGACAAGTAATAGAATCCCCAAAACTGAAAAACCAACTTGGATCAGAACACCAATTGATGCCAGAACTGGTCTGTGCTTTGCCATCTTGAATATTTGCAAGCTGTTAGAACTTGCTAATTCTATGTCCGTGGATTCTTCTTCAAAGGGTATCTTTCGTGTAGCAATAACTGAAAGTTGTTCTCCAAATGTAACAGACGTGATCGATAATCCGATAATTATGATGATTGCAATAAATCCCATGACTATCTAAACATACGCTTTCAACTGGGATTTAATGTTCGCGAAAGATTTCTTTACATTATGTTGAATTAATTGGTCACGATTCGTCCATTGCTGAAATACAGTTATCGCCCATCCTGAAAACGTGGTAATAGAACCTACACATTTCGGCTATAAGAACACATGGGATTATATGTGTGCATTGATATTTACCACAAAGTCCGGTTGAAAGGGCAAGATGAAGGGGTGAGAATCTACGTTGAGCAAACCATTACATCCCATAGATGATTTTTATTCAAAAACTAACCGTTTTAACGAATCTTTCTTTTTATTTACCCAACCGATTATAATGCATCCCAAGATTTGCGGAAGCAAATTTGCCGTAATTAAATCTGCAACATTCCAAGTTTCAGCTCTCCAACATTTTCCAATAAAATCTTATACCTAGATGCGAATAATCAGAGAATCTAGCCAGGGCCCAACGAAGAAATTGGCCGAGAATGGAAGCAACGGAGAGTGCAACTGTGTCCTCCAACACGTTTTGCATGCGTGCACGCGTCGCACAATTCCCCGAGAGGGGAGACATTCTATTTGGAAATTCCGCGTTAACAGAGATATAAACAATTTATTGACTAGTATAAATAAACATAAAATGCAATGGAAATGAGTAAGGATGAAATCGAACGATTTGAAAGAGAGATCTCCAAATTTAGCCCGTGTCGCAATCAAAGCCCCACCACTTGAAACCAAAAAAACTATTAGAAAATGAAATTCGGAATCAGTGTCTGTGCTGTTGTTGCGCTTATTTCTTCTGTCTCCGCCCAAACTATTGCCGATGTTCTGCGTACCAACGCTAACGGTGGCGCTCAGTTCCCTTCCATCGCTAAAACCGCTGCCCTTGCTGCCACTCACCCTGAATGGGGAACTCCTGGAACCAAAACTTTGATTATCTCTACCGGTAATTGTTATTTTTTATTATCATGTTGAAATTTTAATTTTTTTTAGACGCTGGTTTGGGTACGGGCACTGACCCTGGATTTTTGTTCACTGACAAAATTGCTTTAAAGTGGGAGACTGATGCCAAGGTATTGTCCGCGCAAATACAATCATTTCAACATTACTGAGATTTACGTACAGTACAATGTTTTGCACGACACCACCGAAAACCCAATCTGTGTTTACGGTTAGTGGCAATTTTAAAGTTGGAGAAAGCTTGTTTCTTAGAAATGTATCTAGACAACTATAACAGTGGATTCACGTTACACTTCCGAACTGGTATGGAAGACTTGGTAGCCCTTGCGGTTCTCCCAGCGTGAGTGTCATTTCCCTCGATTATTTAGAAAATGAAAACCAAACATACTTTTTTAATGTGTAGTTCGAATGGATACGTTTACGTTTTGCCAGGACCACTTACGAAATTAAAACCAGTTACAACTGTTTTAACCAAGAACGCAAATCTTGGAGTTGGTGCCTTTGTTAACTTGATTGAAAGAGCTGGACTTACAAACACTGTGAACAACCTTCAAAACGTCACCTTCCTCGTTCCTAACGACACTGCAATTATTGCAGCTCAAGCTCGTATTAACGCTTTAACTGTTCCTCAATTGCAGTACGTCATTGCACACCACATCTTGAACGTTCCATTGTACTCCAACATCTTCAACCCAACTCCCTACACTAACCTCAACGGTGTCCAATTACCTGCTACTTCGGGACCAAACGCCGCTGGTGAATTTTCAAACAGTATCGGTGGTGCTCAATTAATGATTCCAAACGATCTTACGACTGTCAATGGACCTGCTCAAGCTATTCGATCAGTGATTATTCCAGGTTTGTTAATCAATAAAACTCTTGTATTCTTTATACTAATCGCTCTATAGACAATATCCCAGCTAATGCTGCTTTCCCCTCAGTCTTACCTGGAAATCAATTGACTCCAGCGACCACGGCTGCGGCAACGACCGCCGCCGCAACGACAGCTAAGGCAGCAGCCACTACTGCTGCGGGAACTTCAGCTGCAACTGTTACCAACGCTGCGAACACTACACCAGCAGCACAAAAGACTGGCGGAAGCAGTGTTTTGAAGTCATCTTCGTTATTGTTGTTTGCTTCTATCATGATTGTTTTTCTTGCTTAAGTGATCTAGTATCTAGTTTATTTTTTCGTTTGCTTAGAATTGTTTAGTTAGACATTAACATCTAATAGAAATAAAAAGTTTTCTAAAAGTTATGGTTTGTTTCTGTCTTGTTCTCTGACTGTGTCACCCAATTACAAATTTCAACAACAAATCGGAGCTTCCGCCCATCGTAACGTTTTCACAATGAATAATTCAGGCGATTCGGTCGAAGTTCGGGATGTGCAGCTTTTTGATATTGTTGGAAACTTACCAGCAGAAATAGCGCTGCGTGTTTTTTCAAAGTTTCGGACCGCGAAGTTAATGATACGCTGCTCTCAAGTCAGCAAGGCATGGAGGGTAATAGCATTGGATGACCTTTTATGGAAAGAACTATGGTAAGATTGAACATGTCCAAGTCGCTTTATAACTTCCGCAGGTATTAAAAGAAGAATTTAAACAGTCGTCGTCGATTTGAAAACAGAAAACACGTGCCAAAGGCTTTAAATACTCGCATTGATTTCTCCAATATTTTGCATTTATTAACCGTGAAAGAGATGAAGGATATCTTGGTGCGAAGAGGAATTCAGATTAAAGGATTGTTTGAGAAGAATGAAATTGTTGCAAAGCTTCTTCAAACTAGACCTGCTTCTTCTCCTGAGGGGAGATGGCCTGGAAAATGGTATGAAGAATCACGTTATCAATGTCTCAGAAACGTATTAATCAAATCTTGGATTATTTAAGGATTTCGCACTATTTTGTGACCGTGGCTGATTCTCGTCGAACTGATATCACAAAAGCAGAACTTTGTGGAATGACTTGGTATGATATACAGCAACGTTTTGATTCCATTTTTTTTTTTACATTCTGTTGTGTTTTTTTATAGGCACTTTAGATTTTTCCAGCAATGGACAGGGGAATACAAACCAACTTCTGTATTTCATCCAGACTACACTTATGAAAGTGATATAATATCACAACCTATGCACTGGCGCTTTTATGCGGGAATGATCCAGGTTTGTTTAGTTTTTATTAACTTTCTGTGCTTTTTTATTTATTTATCGATTTCTGTTTGATTTATGTTATAAAAAGATCGATCAGTATCCTCCATTGACCCTCCATCGATCCCCTTATGACTGGGGATGGATCATGACCAACACTCACGTAATTTTTCATGGTGTTGATCCAGACTTTGCTCAATTCGAGGAAGAAGAATCCAAGAAAAGGGCAGAGGACGCAAAGAGATTTGCTGCGCGATACGGATATTCTACTCAAGATACAGACGTAAGTTTTCAGTGGAAACCATCATTTTTTTTGAGTCACTTACGCCCATCAAAAAAGGATGAGGAGGCTCTTCATGAACAGCAACATAATGTTCAGCACCAGCAACACATTAATCAGCATCATCCTCATGATATTAATTCAACTACGACGACCACGACCACTACTACAACAACAACCACTACAAATTACACAAATGATAACTAATGAATGCCCATGTTTCTAAGAATCGATTACATTTCGTTTTTTTCTTTAAAATAAAGTATATAATGTGCACTACCTTACATAGCCACATGATATCAATTCTCGTCTCCCTTTTCCTCATTAGCGACCTACCTTACTTCTTATCTCTGTATATAATTTATTATATTGGTTCTACAACTTTATGGATATACGAAGAGCTTAAACCATTACCACAAGAGGTGGACGAGTTCAATTTTACCCCCGAAGAAATAATTCATCGACTTTGCTACACCGGAAATCTGCGAATGCTACGATACCACCTCTCATCCATAACCAACGCAACGCACCAAAGATTCAATGCGACCCGCAACATAATCGCGTTCTTCAACGAAACTCCGGCAATCGATACCTACAGTGCGCTGTATGGATTCACTCCTCTAATATTAGCATGCAAGCAGAACCATAAAGAAATTACGCAGCTGTTGATTTCTAACGGAGCGAATATATATAAAAAATCCAAAAACGGAATGACGTCTCCAATCCACGAAGCGTGTCGGTCAGGTCATTCGGAAATTGTAGAAGTATTATTATCAGCTGACGAGAAATCCGCGCTATTAGATTTAAAAGTGTTAAACCGGACACCATATTTATGCGCGGTAGAAAGTGGACAACTCGAAGTTATAAAAATGTTGGATAAATACGATTGTAAATTCCGCGAACAAACGTTACAACGACATACTGGATTACATTTATCCGAAAATGTTCTTGTTTCAAAGTATATTCTTAAAAAAAGTAAAGAACAGAGCGCGTTTGAGGTTGGTACGGTGGAATATGAAGATGATTTTCGAGCGTTTGTTAATCAGAGAGATAGTTTTGGTGATTCGGCGCTTTGTGTTGCGGCGGCGAGTGGAAATTATGAGCTTTCGAACGTTTTGTTGCAGAATGGTGCGTCGGTGTCGGTGTATGGTATTAGATCGCCGTTGCATATTGCGTCGAAACTTGGACGGGCGGATTTGTGTGCGTTGTTTTTGGAATACGGTGCGGATGTTCATTTGCTTGATTTTCAGAGTCGGCCGGCGATTTGGTACTCGTTACGTTCTACTTCGCCGTCTTTTAAGGAGGTTGTTAATGTGTTGCTGTCGAATCATTCTCGGTTGTTGTATAATGGTGAGTGTATGGTAGAAGATCCTGATGAGCTAGCTAAAATATGTTTGGAGTTTCCTCGAAGTGCGATATTGGCGGATTCGGAAGGCAGTACTTTATTACATCACGCTTGTTCGATTGGAAGTAAACAACTAGTTCAAGTATTAATCGAGTCAGGGTCTGACCTTCGATTGAAAAATGCGCAAGGAACGGGATTGCATATTGCGACTGCATCCATGCATTTTGAGATTGCGGGAATAATCTTGGAGCGCGATGCTAATGTCGCAAATGTGGAGTTGACCAATATTCTTCCGATTCAAAAACTTGTCGGACTACATATGACTTTATTAGATTATGATCCGTTTAAGCAATACTTAAGAATGATCTCAGAAGCAACGCGAAATAAGAAAGCGGTTTGTGAAGGATTAGAGTATGTGTATTTCCAGGAGAAATCACGTAGCCGGAATGATGTTGATTCTGAGTTACTGCGATTGATTCTTGAAGTGATAGATGGTATATTATACCATGATTGTGAATGGGTACGCAACGATGATTGCAGTGTGTGGATAGAGAGCTTGAAAAAGCAGAGAAACATGATTCTGTTCGATTGGATCTTGAGAGTTACGGATAGTTTTGGCGGAGTTTTAGGTCGTGATCTGCGTATTTATATATTTCGATTTATGTAAAGACCTCTATTACTCACAAGGATTTGAGATTTGACACCGCCAAGGCACAAAATGTTTTCCGATTTGGAATCAATTCGAAGAAATTTAAAATCCGTTGAAACCGTTGTGACTAACGTGAATGGTGTCAGGGTATCTATATTAAAGTTATGTGCATTGTTCTTGTTTCAAATAAAATAACTTTCAAACAAAAGCATACAGAAATTGTATCTGAACTGGAAACCAGCAAAGTAGCAAATTCATCCGACAACCAAACTCAATTATCAAACATATTCTTCATAGTGAATAATAATGTCGACCTATCCATATCTGCAGTAATTCCCGAAAAGTTATTTGTTTCTTCGGAAGATGTCCCCCAAAATTCAGAAATTCTCACAACACACGAAATCACACACATTGTAAATCTCGTTGATGGACAACCAGGAATAACTTACCCCGAAATTCACTCGATCAATTATTTATATTTCCCGTTGCTGGACGACGAAGTGCAGTCGTTAGATGGAATAGACACAGTTTTGGATTATATCAAAAGCGCCATCGACGCGAATGGAAAAGTTTTAGTGCATTGTCAACTCGGAGTGTCAAGATCGCCTGCTGTGTGTATTGCGTATATTATGAGGGAAGAGGATATTTCGATGGCCGAGGCGTTGCGAATAGTTAGGGTTGCGAGAAGCCAAGCATTACCAAACGCTGGATTTTTGATGCAGTTGAAGCATCGCGAAAGAGAAGTTGATGAGGGACAGAATGCTAACTAAGGATTTCAGTACATGTACAGTAATGCTGGTAACGCTCTTCACGCAAATTTAGTACAGAGATTTTTATTCATTACCCGGGATAGTTTACATTGATTTGAAATAAATCTGTTGGATGCAACTTTCATGTGGCAAAATGTATAGTACCTTTCTGTAATCCAAAGACCAGCGAGTGCGCAGACAAGCAGAAAAGAAAATAGTGCAAATTAAGTCAGACGTACTAATCAAGGGAAGTATAAACATATTACATTATCGGGCTATAAAGTATCGTGGCAAAGTTGTTGGCGATGGCAAAGCAAATTCCATGGAAATAATTTTCACTTGTCAAACAAGTTTGTCCTTGATATGGGAGCTCGCAGCAACGCCCGGGAAAGTAAATCTTCCTCATCGTCGTCGTCTTCTCAGAAATCTTCCGCCGCCAGTTCCGCTCACCGAAATGCTAAATTCTGAGACGGTCCAGTCAAATTTATCCAAAGAAAGGAATTAATTCTTCTGTGCAAAACCTCCGGTACTCACCACGGACCCCTGAAATCGCTCAATGGTACATATGAAGTAAGCGTCGCTCCCTCCATCACGGGAAGACAGCCCTACAATGCAACAGTACTTGGAAAGAAAATGGAAATTTTTAATTACAAGTTTACCGATTACGACGCATGCAAACATACCTAGCCGCACTTTCACATTCTGTCTGATCGCGCTCATAAATCAAAATGTAGAGTATTTTTTGGAAAGCATACCTGGACCAGAGCGATATTATATATGAGGAGAGTCAACTTTACTTTACGGTTTATTGGGATAGTGATGACGTTGAATCGCTTGAGTCGAGGACTGCATTGAAAGAAGAGTTTGTGTTGAATTACTTGCTATTTGGTCGAAAGCCCATCATGTTGACCGACTTGCCCCCACATTCCGTACTTTGAAAACAACAAAGAATTCAAATTCATGAGGCTGCTATCCCAGGACACATTCGACATCATTCCTTGTTCTCAACTCTCATCGCCTTTTAAACTCAAATTGTATGATTATCAGCTTCGAACATTGGCGTGGATGCAAAGCGTTGAAGATGGCGATGATTTGTTTTACTACGCACTTAACGAGTTTCCATTCGACGACGATCGATCGGTTGAGTTATCTAATACTGAAATAGGGCCAACCACAAATATTAGAGAAAAGTACAAACCTGTTCGTGGAGGAATTATTGCGGTAAGATCATATTTGTTATTTTGTTTTAAAGATCTTTAACCCACAGTATTTTAGGATGAACCTGGAATTGGAAAAACAATCACAACTATCGCATTTTGTCACAGTCGTCCAATCCAAATGCCTGAAGATTCAACAGAAGATTTCATGTATCAACTTCATGTCACTCGAACCGAGCCGAAGAAATACCATCCTGAACTCGACGTTAATAAGCGCATTTCATCGAAAGCGACTCTTATTTTGGTCCCGAATAACATCAGTAACCAATGGGTGGAGGAATTTGAAAAATGTCTTGGTAAAGCGTGCAAAGTGCTTCAGTCATGATTTCATTTTCATCGTATTGTGTTTGATGAGTTTCACGAAATGTTAGATCAACCCAAGTTCTTGCAGAACCGTATTCGGTTCATGTCCGCGGATATTTATTGGGGTCTAACGAAATTTGCAGGAAGTTGTAACTTGCGCCGATTTTCTCAATTTGGATCTCTCAAAAACCTGGCGAAATCTTGAAATCGAAAGTTAGATTCATCAAGAACCGTATTCGTCGAAATGAGCCAAACATCACGTTCCCTGACCGAGTGCAAAACCATATGATCTGCAACCACTGTCAAATCACAATGTCGGGCGAGGGAGCTGAAGTTCTTACGATTGAAAAAGTAGCTGAAAAAGTTCAATAATTACGAGCGACCCAAATTGATCGACTTGGCGAAAGAAATTAGTCGAACTGTTTCAAACATCGCTACGATGGAACAAGAACTAGCAAACGGACGAGGGGAAGCACGCGAGTTGAATAGACATCTTCGCGTGGCTGAACAGAGATTGACAGAAATCCAGAATGAGCTGCAAGGAACGCAAGCACAGTACAATTACTTTAAGAATTTTGCCGACTCGTATGCGGACAGAACCAATGACACCAATTGTGCAATTTGTTTGGAAGATCGTATTGTGAAGCAAGATGCGGGTGTGCTTCCTTGTGGACATGCGTTTTGCCGGGAGTGTGCGAATGAAGTGGTGCGTACAACACAATCATGTCCAACTTGTCGAGCTCGAACGGAACTTGAGGAAGTTATTCAACTCTCACCACCAAAAGAAAAGGAGGCCGCAATAGTTGACTCGAAAAAGTTGGAACTTTAGACCCGAACAAGGTATTTTTATAGAGAACCATTTCTTTTGTAATTTTCCCTTTTACCAAAATGGTGCTTAGTTTGGATCCAAGATTCGCGAACTCGTCGATTACATCAATGCTGCGGCCGAAGAATCATTAGAAGCTCGATTCATCGTCTTTATCCAGTTTGGAAACTTGCCGATATCTTTTCAAATGCTTTAAACACTAACGAATCAAAAACGGCAGATTACGACAAGATTGGAGAACTCGTGAGGGCGCTTTGAAAAGATTCAAGGAATCAGTGGAAGCAGGATCAGCTGAGGATACGGAAGAAGAAAATGAAGAGCCGGAAAAAAAGAGCAAAGGAGAATCGAAAGGCCACTGGAGATAAGAAATCGAGCAAAACAGTTAAAACGCGAAATGGAAAGGTCGAATTAAGTGGAGCTATGAAGGTGATGATTTTATCTGCAACCGACTCTGTGAGTGGATTGAATTTGACTGAAGGTAAATTCGTAAGCGTTTACATCTATCTACGATATCACGATGAACTAAAAAGTATTTCTTGATTGTTTTGTGAACTTTGCAGCATCACATTGCATTGTCCTCCACCCTTTTGATTATGAAAAAGAATACTATGCCATCGCAGCTGAAGATCAAGGAATTGCGCGTGTGTTGCGAAATGGACAGACGAAGAAAGTGAAGATTGTGCGATTTGTTGTTCGAAACACGATTTAGGAAGACATGCACAAAAGACGACAAGAACTCAGAAATTTGATTTGAAAGAATAATATAATTTAAGAGTAATTATAAGTATGAGGAGTTAGATTTAATCATTGATATAACTTTGGAAATATTAAAGATGTTGACCTCGCCAAATTCTGTTTATTTTCCAATTTATCACGGGGTTCGTTCTAATAAACGTACACTATTATTTATACATATTGATTAACGAATATTGATTTTCTTTCAATTGTAATGTTCGGGCGGCAGTTGTCGGATGGGAAGGAACGGCGTCAAGTTACACAGCCCATCCGACCTTAAAAAAAATATAAAAAAAATCGTATGGCATTACGAAAAGGAAATCCAGAATCAATAAAATTCCAACAATCTCCGACACCACCTTCTCAAAAGTTTCTCCCAACAGAAAATAATATGCTCACTGCAACGAATATAAATTCAACCTCAACAATTAAATTCGAAGATATAAAATCGATATCCCCCAAGCCGCGACAAAAAATGAGCGGGCCGTTACATATTCTTGGAGGTGCTTTAGGTTCTTTATCGTCGTGCGTCTTATTGCAACCCCTAGATTTGGCGAAAACAGTATATACAATTTTCAATAAAAACCTTTTTTTTTTTTAAAAAAAATAAAAGTGAACCTCCCCCCTTTTTTTTTATATTGTAGAGAATGCAACAAGAACGACTGACATCATCACCACTATTCAACACCATAAAATCCGCACTAACAGCACCATCACCGCACCCCCCACAAAACCCAATAACGCAAACATTCCAAAACCTAAAATACCTTTCCCAACTGAAAACTCTACAAACCATGAACTCTGTTATACAATCCGACGGCGTCGCGGGGTTATGGCGAGGAACGATTCCAACTATATTCAGAAACGTGCCGGGGTCGGCGGTATATTTTTGGAGTTTGAATGAAATTCGACAGGCGTTGATGATTGTACGGTGGGTGCCGAGTGGGAATGAGAAGGCCGGGTTGACGTCGTATCATGGCAATAGTGATTTGAAGTTTAAAGGGTTGAGTCCTGATTCTATTAATTTGATTGCGGGTGCAAGTGCCAGAACGGTAAATCCTTTTTTTTTTTTTTAATGATCGTTTGGAAAAAAAATTTCTAATTTAATTAAATTTTTTTTATTTATTTATATCTAAAATTACAGTTTGCGGGGTTCGTGTTAATGCCAATATCAGTAATAAAAACACGATTCGAAAGTAACCACTACCAATACAGCTCGATATTCGCCGCATCATCAGCAATTTGGAAAAAAGAAGGTGTGTACGGGTTATTCCGCGGGTTTAGCGCAACGGCGTTACGAGACTCACCATACGCGGGGTTATATTTACTGTTTTACGAGCGGTCCCGGGCGTTTTTTGGACCGTGGGCGCATCCACAGTCGCCGTATCATGCGTTGACGACGGCGATTTCGGGTGGTGTTTCGGGGGTTTTGGCGTCGGTGTTGACGAACCCGTTTGATGTGGTGAAAACGAGGATGCAAGTTAATCCGGAAAAGTATCCAGGGTTTTGGAAGACTGTTGGGAAGGTGTTGAAGGATGAAGGCTTTGCGGGTTTCGCTGGAGGATTAGGTCCAAGGTTGGCAAGGAAAGTCATCGCTGCTGCAATAACATGGACAATTTATGAAGAAGTGATGTTGTTGTTTGCTCCCAAAAATCAGAGTTGATATATTTTGTAAGTTATGAAATTAAAAAAAAAAGAAAGAAATGCATACAAATAAAGAACAACTTTGTGGTTATTGAAATTATTTAACATGATTGCAGAGTTACGAAGAAAAAAAAAATTGTAAAATAAAAATGTTTTAAACTGCAGAGTTTGGCGGTAACATAGTAATGTCCCTGTGCTCAATACCAATTTCATCGACCAGCAACGAATAAACATCTCTTTCAAACGATGCCGGTCCACAAACAATAATATGCGGTTCAAGTCCACCATTAAACTCGGCAAGAATCTGTTCCACAATATCAATATCAATTCGCCGTCCCGTTATCACATTCCGCTGACACGACCCAGACCCACCTTTCAAATGCTCGGCCGTTTCCGGTTTCCCTGGCTGCGTCACAATATGCGTAAACTTCAAAATCCCGCCTGTACTAGCATACGACGCGCCCATCAAAATATCCTCACCAAAAATATCTGCTTCAGAATGCACGCAATTAATCAACCGGAACTTTGCACCCGTCATTTCCTTCACTCCACACAGAGGTACCGTCGCAGACATCGGGAACGGTCCTTCCTCTTTAGTGCGAATGTTTAATCCGTACGCCCACCCGTCCAAATAATGTTTCATAACCATAACCCCGTCTCCCGCGGAAATAGCGAGTTCCTCAGATCCGCGTGGTTTCACGTCAGAGTAAGCATAAACGACCTTATTCTCAGGTAAAAAGTGGTCCCGCACAATTTGTAAATACGGCGCTAGTCCAGACCCCGCGGCAATAAAGATTATCCGTGTCCAGCGACTGAGTAAAAACTTGGGACTAAGTTTAGAAACTTCTTCGCTGGTGGAACAATCATCTCGCCATCCGCCAAGAATAGTCAGTTTGCGTGTAGACAGACCATGATCAAGCGGGATATTCGACAACATCTTTAATTTCGCAGGAATCTGTTCCTTTGTCCAAACGCGATACGGCACAAGCGGTTGTCCAAACGGCCCCCGAATCTTAAACTGTTTCACACCCAATAACGTCCGATCCGCCTTCTCAAAAATCGGCGTTAGTTCTCCCGTAGGTATAACCTTAATCATCACATCAAAACACTTAATCGTGCCCGAAATCGGCGTATAGAATCTCGACACGATTTTCGGTTTGCCGCCCGTTTTCGATTCGATTTGCATTTGGATTTCGACACTTTGTCCTGCGTAGAATTCCGCGTCTGGTTCGTTTTGTCGCGAATTGAATGGGTAGAGTAATACGAATCGACACAAGTATACCGGTGATGTTGATTTGTTGGTGTTTGATGAAACTAGTTTTTTGGATGTTAATGCGTATCGTCGGTATTCGTTCGGATCGAACGGTGATATTTTTCCGTTTCCGGGTTCGACCGCTGGAAGTGGAGTTCCAGATCCGTCAACTAATTCACCAACAAGCATCGACGTGATTTTTCGCGCGGCTTTACTACTGTGTTGATGTATCCGCCGAGCTTTTTGAATTAACCGCCAATCTTCTTTCGTAATAAACGATTGTCGTAATTGATCGATTTTCTCGAGAACCGGGGACTTGAGTTCAGGAATTCTGGACGACATTGCTTGACTAATGTTTTCCATTTGTGGACTAAACATGGCTTCGGTTCCGAGTTTGGAGATCCAAGTTGATTGGTAGTCGACGGATCCGGTTGCGTTGTGAGTTTGTGGGATTTCGGCTTTGGGAGTGAATTCTTCCGCGTCGAAGGAGACGATTTCGTTAAAGAAATCGTTTGTGATATCTGTTCCCATAACGGTGTTTAGAATCGTGGTTCCACCCGGATGACTTGAAATCCATGAAGAGATATCTATTGCAAAAAAAAAGTTTAATTTGATCTAAAACCGGAGTTTCCAGAAAGTTTTATATTTACATACCGTAAATGTATCTTCCGGCACCAACAACCAAACATTCACCAGCCAAGATTGCATCATTAAGACTCTTCCACGTCATCTGTCGTTTCGCAACCGCTTGATGCTGAAGCGAATTCTGCGGCCCAATTCCAACCGCAAACGTCGGCGACGTAGTCTGAATCCACGTGCTCGGATTAACATCCGTCTTCACCACCAACGTCGATTCGGTGTTATTCCGAACAGGGTTCATCGGAACATTAATCTGCGGTTGATACGGTCGAACATCCGGTATAATTTCAATACTCTTTTCATCGAGTTCGGGTTTATATTTCGTAATTGTATCTTGTCGTCGTGCTTGCGCTCGGGATTTCAGTTTTTCCGCGTACCCGTGTTGGATTAAAATTTCCGCCGCGACAAAGCACCCGATCCACAAGAAAACTGTGATGAAGAATGAAATCCACCAGCCGAGGTACGGTGCGTTGCTGGTGAATTGGTCGAGTGGGAAGTATTGGTAGATTCCGAGGAAGAGTTGTACGATACCAATGACAAACGTTGCACGGGCGATGTTTCGGTGCATGGCTTTTAAAATATTTCGAACTTTGTAAGGAATTCTTGAGTTTTCTCCAGACGTCTACAAAAAATAACACACAATTAAAAAAAAAAATTACATAAAACAAAAATCGACGTCTTATCAAAAAAAAAAAAACATACCAATTTGCTAGTTAACCCAATCGATGCAGTGATAATCAATACCCCCATCAAAACAAATCCAACAACAGAATGAATCTTCTTCACAACCGTATCACCTTGAAGTCTGTTTTCCCGCACAACGAGAATATACACAAACGAAATGAAGGCAATAATAGTCGCCACAGACTGAACACCAATATGCGCCAACGTCCACGCTCGAGACAAAAAGTACCGCTTAACAAAGATTCCAACCGGAAGGAACAGAAGGAACGACAGCGTCATTAAAACTCCATGAATCAACATCGCGTCCGTGAACCCGTTCAACGTATCTTCAGTCAACTCACCGGTAAAAAAATTTATCGTCGCTTTAAAGTGATTCAAACTATGCTGAACGAACCAATCACTACTTTCCGTCGGCATCGTCGCAATAAACGGTGCAAACGCAAATAAAAATTGCTGTGAATTTAAAACCAACGAATTAAATTCCGGTCCGGCATTTTTTAATCGCAGAAACTGGAAATGCAGTGTGGATTTTTCGGTCAAGTATTCGGAGATTGTGACGTTTATTGATGGTGGTCCAGTTCGTTCGTCTGGTCGCGTCGCGTAGCCTTTTGATTTGTATTCTTTCACGGATACTGTTACGCCGGTTCCGGATTTGTATGGTCGACCAACGATAAATTCTCCCTTGGCCATTTCTGAACCGAACGCGAATCCGCACCACCCGCCAAGAGAAAAACATTGCACGTCAATCTGCCAAAAAAAAACAAAAAAAAAAACGAAACATAAGTTCCTCTCTCACCAAAAACAAAAAATGCTTATATACCAAAACACCAGCTTCAACCAATTTAGAAAACACCGCGAACCCAGGTTTACTAATAACAGGAATAAACCCATTCGGCTTCGTAGCATTAAACACACCAGTCTTTGTCGAATGCCACACATCAAAATTCAACGCCGATTGGGGGAACGCTTTGCCCCTCGACGCAAACTCATCACCTAAATGTCGATACATCAAATCCCTCATTGTCGTGTTTTTCACTTGGAGTAGGAGTTTTGGTGGTAATACCCCGTCGGCTTCGTACCAGAATCGATCGCCGTCGCGGACGGCCCGGAATTGGGATTCGATGGCGGATTGGAAGAGGGGGCCGACGTTGGATGTTGATGCACGGTCTTCGGCTAGTCCCCCGATGAAACTGTCGATTAGTGACATGTCGTTTCCGTATGCTTGTCGAAGGTTGTTGGCGATAATGGGGTTTGAGGTGATATCGGAGAAATTTTTTGGAATTGGTAGTCCTAAAATCTCACGAGATCGGACATAGCTTGAGAAAATGAATAATTTTTGGTTAATGTATTTTTAATGATAGAGGGAATTGTGATTTACCTTGGAAGCGCAAAGTCTCTGGTTCTCTGAATATCATTTGCAAGTAAATCGATCGGTGCTCCCTTGAACAAGAAATTTCTAAGCGCTCTGATCATGTAAACATCTGGATCTTGTTGTGTTTCAGTTGTCATTCCTTTCCAAAGAAAGCAAACATTAGATCAAACGAACGCAAATACTTATTCTCCAATGCTCACCTAATAAAAATGGAGCGATTCCATTTTGTCGAACGAGAGAGGTGTTCATAAGCACGTTTTCGATTTTGTGGACAATTATTTCCCGGGCGATCGGAGAAGATTGCACTACATTTGGTCCGACTTCACTGTGACCGTATCTGAAAGCAGCTAAAGGAGTTTTACACGTGTTTGAGGACTTTTTAACCGGCGTGCATGAATCTGTACAAAAAACATACCAGCTGCAAAGAAACTGTCCATGGTGGGGTTTACGGTTGGATCATATCCTTTGTATGGCGGAAGACCGTATCCCAAGATTACCGGGAGATCTATAAACCATGTTTAAAAAAAAGGAATTGAATAGATTTATAAAATTTCTCATACACTCAGAAATTGTAATCTAAAGTGGGGGAAAGCTCAGAAATCATAAAGTGATTGATGAAAAAAGCTATAAACTAACCTTTTGAATCAGAGAGATAACCCAAACTCGAGCCTGCTCGAAAACTTCATCATCCGTCAACCCAGGATTCTCTTTCTTGACCTCCTCCGCACGCCTATTATGTTCACGAAGGAAAAGTGTATGCAGCGACTGACTTCCAGGCGATGTATTTCCTCCAATATTTCCTAAACACCAAAAAAAACAAACATTAAAACCCCACTCTCAAAAAAAAAATCAAATTAAATGACTTTATCTACCTAACAAAAACAACGGATTCGGATCCGTAAGGTTATTCTTCACCGTAAATTCCTGCGCTTTAACATAATCCAAATACCCCGGCGCAACCGTAAAATTCCCAACACTTCCCGCAAACTTTACCGTTTCCATTCTGAATCTGTAACCATCACGACGCGCGGCAAGTTTAACTTTATCAACTCCATAAATGTTTGATCCATCGATGAATGCCGTTGCGCCCGTGACGGGGATGTGAACGTTGAGGGAAGCAGGCGGGTTGGTTACGGTGAATGTGGTTTGGGAAGTGTAGTTTGCGCGGATGAATGGAATTGCGCGGCCGGGAATACCGCCTTCTTGTTGGGGGATTTTTATGTCGGCTTGTTCTCGGTGTGGAGTAATATGTGATAAATCTGTATGTAGAGGTTATGAGACATTTTTTCTGGAAACTAGTTATTGGGTTGTTATCATACCTTGTGAAATGAATTCTCCAAAGTCTAAAGAATTGGAAGTTTAGGATAAGGTTAACAGGAATAAAAGAGTGACTTACAAGTTGTTAAATCGCTAATCTTATTTGCAGAATAAGGTCCAGCTTCAGGTTCTAATGCACCAGGAACTTTCCCGACGATTAGAGACACCAGTCGAGCATTTGGGAGTGCAGTACGGTTCGCTTCAATGTCCTGTTGTGAGATATCAGTCATCGGTTCGCGGTTCACGTTTTTCCCGACAAAGTAGCCGAATGGAGTCCCCGTAGCGCCCCACGACGGGTTTTGGACATTGTTTCCGGTTCCATCGTAATTTGGACGCACTTTTGCCAGTTGGGAATATGAAGGGAGGAAAAATAGTGATGCTAATAGATAGAGGGGAATAGAAAAGAGTGAATGCATGAATGAAATGTGAAAAATGAAATGTGCGATGAATGAATGATTTATTTCCTAGGCCGTAATGCAGTTGCACAAAGGAGTTACACAAACCGTGCGGCAAATGAGCGGGGTTTGATTCCAAATTCAGACACGGTTCTGTTGGATCGTTCCACATTATCCACCCAACCGACAAGATTTTTATTAAAATCGAAAAAAGAATAAGAAATATGATAAGTACAGTGCTGTCCATTTAGATCAAGCTTTTTTTTCGTGGCTTATCATTTGTTTTGCAAGTGCGTGAGTTGATTCCAAAACCTTATCATTTTTTTCCCTTCTCTAGTATGGCACAAAAAGAATAATCAAATATTTGTTCCAATCATTAAAAACCATCCAAAGTTTCACAGTCTTTTTTACTCACCCAGTTTACAGTAAAATGACGTAAAATCATGCTCTTCTTACAATTTATCGGATATCAACGTGATCTACCAAGATATTGAACTAATATTATATGATATCTCAACCAATCACATATAAACGCACTGCAGCACTCTTGTAATTCCAGGATGTTTGTTTAAAGCGTTTTCCTGAATATTAACGGTTGCATCATCGATTGTATTTGAAAGGCAACCATGTACAAGATTGCAGCATTTGTGATAGACCCGGAGTATAAATAGATTTGAGAGCAACCAGCCATTTGCGCGAGTGACACAGACAGCAAAAGGCACGCTTGTAGCCACTCTCTTCGAAGCAGAACGCCATACGCCTCTCCGTGGCGAGGTAGCATGGACCCACCCGCAGACCCCCCGGCACCCTCCGACGCTGTTCCTTCTTCGAGTGGCCCCTCTTCTGCGAGCGGCTCTTCGGAAGACTACGTGGCAGCCTATGCGGCCATGGCCATCCAGGGCCTGCAGTTCCACCTGTACCCGCAGACCTACTTCCCTCCCTTCTACCCCGCGACCTCGCAGGCCTACTGGTCCACCGAGGGCTCTCCCCTGTACCTGCCCAACATGTTGGCCTATCCTGCCCTCCCGGATTCCCCCCAACTTCCGTCCCGTCGCAAAGCAAAACCCTCTGCACCAACCGCTAATGTAGACGACCCGGAAGTGGACTTGGGTCCCGACGACGTCTTGGATTTCACTAACGACCCCACCACCACCGACGACGAAAAACGTCAACTACAAGTATTTCCCACTCTCCTCCCACTTCAAAAGAAACTCTTTCAAAAAAAAAATAATTTTTGCAATTGTAGGAAGCAATCGACTTGGCTATCCGCACCCAAACCCCCTCAACCCCCCTAAAATACACCTGCACCAAATGCGCCCGTGTATTCTCCCGCATATACAACTTGAAATCACATATCCGTTCCCACCAGAATTTTCGGCCGTTCAAGTGTAAGAATTGTAATGCGTCGTTTACGAGGAACCATGATTTGAATAGACATGAGAGGATCCATTCGCAGCAGAAACCGTTTTCGTGTAGTGCCTGTGGGAAAGCGTTCTCCAGGAAGGTTAGTCCCCCACTCAGAATCTCTGATTTTTGGGATGAGGAATTTAAACTTTTTTTTTTTTTTTTTTTGGTAGGATGCGTTGAGGAGGCATGAGAGAATGGATCCGGAAGGAAGAAAAGTTCATTGTATTGCCCTGGCCAAGACTAACTCTAAAACAGAGTGACCACAATTCTTTTTATTTTTCACCTCCCGGAGGGCCCGGAGTGATTTTTTTTATTCTCATTCTCTCTCCGATCCCCTTTTTCTCATATCCACCTCCGGAAGGGAATACTTCCCTCCGGATCCAATTCGTTCCATAAGTTATAATCACCTGTGTTTAATTGCGGTTTATTATTACTAAACTAGTTTTTCTTTTCTTTTGTTTTTATTGTTATTTTTTATTTCTTATTTCTTGTATTAAATAAAAAGTCTATTTTTTTTTGTCAAACCCAAAAAAAAACACGTCCAAAAGAAATTCCCTGAATTTTTTAAAAATTTCAATCCCCTGAAACTTTTTCCTGAAAAAATGATGTCTATAAATGAAACTCAGAGAGAATTAAAGTTGTGTCATGTATGCGGACAATTCTTTCCCAAGACGAGTTTAACTATCCACCAAAACAAGTAAAACCAAAACCAAACTTGCAAAAAAAAATAGATTGGATTTTAACGTTGTTTTTTTTTGTAAAGGTGTATAAAAAAAAGTATGTCAATGCGGAAACCAAGTGTGGTATCTGTGGATTTAACTGGAATCCATGGGGATAGCACAGATCATCCCTGCATCAGCTGTAAATAATAGATTCACATAATATACATTTTTCCCCACCCCCTTTAGATTATTTATATTATATCTTTTTCTTGTTGTTTTTTTTTTTTTTTTAATGATTTTTTAAAGGTATGAAAACCATCCCACGGAATAAATTATCTGCACACTTGAAAACTTGTCGACCCACACAACAATCCACACAACCGCACGATAATAAAACAACTTACCCACGGTCCCCGGTTTTCCAATCCGCGGATTTTGGTGTAAAGAATGAATGGAAATTTTCACACTCTTCGATTAATACTGAAACACGAACGCAAAAAATGAAGGGAATTAGTAAAGATTTTGGTGAGGGAGTGCGGTATTTTGAAGAGATTGGGGGTGATGTTGCTCGTGAGTATGAAGATCATGAGAGTGAAGGAGGTGGAGAAGAAGAGGTTCAGGAAATCGGACAGCGTTTAAAATGCTCAAACTGTAACCGGTTATTCGCCGTTGATCGATTGGTAAATACAAGTTTTATTTTGTTTGTTGTTGAGAAAATTGAAAGCTTTGTTATTAATATTTTTGTTTTTTATTTTTACTCTGTTTTGGTGTTGATGGTTTGTTTTTTGGTGTGGGCGGTGGGTGTATAAGGAAAAACATGAAACGGCGTGTCTAAAAATCTCTAAACCACGAAAAATATTCGACGCATTTAAAGTCCGCGTTAAAGGAACAGAAATGGAAAAATACGTTGTCGCAAACCCTCCCAAACAAGTAAAAAAAAAAACAAAAAACATCTCTCTATCCACAACTTTTTATTTTTATTTTTAACTGTCTAAAAAAATATTTCTTGACTTTTTAGAGTCAAGTTAACCCCACAAAAAAACAAAACTGGCGCGCTAAACATGAATATTTCATCAACATGGTCCGGTCCGCACGAAACCCTTCCAACCCTTCCCTTCCCCACTCCTCCACATCTTCATTCGATCCGTATTCTGATTACGTTACTTGTGATAGTTGCGGACGTAGGTTTAATGAGGAAGCCGGGAAACGACATATTCCGGTTTGTTTGGCGGCCAAGGCGAAGCAGAAACAAAAGTTGGGTGAGAAGGGGAGTGGGAAAGGTGGTGGGAAGGGAGAGAAGGAGGTACCGACTCCTACGAGGGAGGAGATGGTTAAGAAACGGACGGGGTATAAACCGCCAATACCGAAACTTAAAAAGATGTAAATGTTGGAAAAAATTTGATTTTGTTTTTTTTTAATTTTGGGAGAGTGAGGAGGGTTTTTAAGGGTTTTCAAGATTTGTTTGTTGTTTTTTTTGTATTTTTTTTTTATACGAGACCAAAAACAAAAAATTAAAATAAAAAAACCTTCCCTAGCTTAAATCAACTCCTTCCAAGTTTAACGCAACTCGGCCAAAACTTCACACCCAATCCCAACCGCCGCAACTCCAACAACCAAATTCTTCGATTTATTACCCGCTTTACTCAACATTTCTTTACTCGCCGTCAATTTGGTTTCCATCGCTTGTAAGGGTCCTTGTAAGTTCAAGTTTAGGTGGTTTAAGGTCGTGGTGGAGGTTGTTTGTGTGCTTGGTCGAACGGCGGAAAGCGCGGAGGAAGATGCGGATCGGACGAATTTTATGAATGCGAGTGGGAGCATTTGGTTGATTTAGTTGGGTTAGTTTAAGAGTGGATTTGGAAGTGGATCTTGAGTTCGAAAGTCCGGGGTATAGGCTTTATAGCGACTTTTGGCTACTCTAATAAACAAAAATAAAATTATCATCAAATTGGAGGGGGATTTTTCCGTTGTTGATTTGGAATACCTCTCTCAATAGCAAAAGCGTTTGAAATAGAGAATGGGTATGTGTACATTTTATACGATTTTTCTTCTAAAATAAAATATGTGATTGGTCAAACGTTTTTATTTAAATTTAATGATTGGATTTAAAAAATTGATAAAGAAAAAGGGAGGGATTCCAAAATAATTATTCTCCATTTTTTTAAAAAAAGAACCACCAATCAAACATTTTTCCCTTCTTCGACTTCTCAAACAGCTTCGTCCGAAAACACCCACATTTTCCGCCAATTCTGCAGCTTTTTACAGCCTCCATCGCAAAAACCCGCAAATTATTCCCTTTAAGATTTTTTTTCTTGAATTTTCTGAAAGCACTCTTATACGATTTGCAATAGATCTTCATCTAATTTTTCCGACTTGCCTAATTTTAGATTATCCTAGTTGGAGTAAGTGACGGAAAATGGATCAGTACTGTTATCTTTCTGTTCGAGATGTTATTATAGGGAAATGTGATAAACTTTTGTTAAAAAGCGTTCAACCAAGTTTTTTGAAAATAGAGCAAACCACACACTTAAATTCTAGAAATCAAGGTTAAATCACGATTTTTTTATTGGGAATATTTCGGGTTAACTTTCACTCGGAACTCGGTTTTATCCCGAAAAAAAAACAAAAAACAATTCAATAAATCTCCAAATATCGAATCTTCCCATATGCACTGTTCCAACACAGTATACATCCGTAAAGTTCAAGTTTCGAAAAGATTTTCATACATTTTCAAAGTCTTATCCACCGTCTTTAGTTAAATTAATCGTCTACTTTACTTAAGGTGGTTTACTACAAGTATTGAACTTTGATTTGTCAATTGTTGGTTACATAATGCTTTGATAACTCTCAGATTTAATTTTAATGCGCATCATGGTTATTTGTTCCTCTATTGTTTCGTCTGACTTGGAACACCTCCACATGATTTTGATCTTTGGTTTTGCTCAGACTCATTATACCTCACCCTCGAGGGTATGAGTTTGATAATGGATATATTTGAAAATTTCATCTTGGATATGCATTTTTCGAAATTACTTGCATAAAAGTGAGTTTTAATTGCGAAAGCATATAGTTTTTTGCTATTCTATAAAAAAAAAAAAAATTGATGATAACGTGAATTGCAGAACCAGTTTGTTTATTGCTTGTAATTGGTTGCTTTATTCAAATTTTTTTTTTAAAAAAAAAATACCAACAAAGAATCTACTTTTTCCCCGCCTTCTTTTTCGACTTATCATTAACGACAGGTTCATCCAACGCACCCATTTCCGCCGCCAACTCGGCGGCTTTCGCAGCCTCCATCGCAGCAATCTTTGCATTATTCTCTTCAATTTCTTTCAGCACCTTCACACGATACGATTCTCTCCTTGCCAGATCTTCGTCTCTGTATTTTTCCGATTCTCTAATTTTCGTCTCGTTCTTTTCTTGGAGTAATTGACGATAATTCGACCGGTATTCTTTATCTTCTGTGCGTGAGTTTATTACAGAAGTGTGGAATTGTGCGTATTCCGCGTGGATTTTGTCGCGGAGTTGTTTTCGGAATATTTGTTCATCGGGTTTCAGTATTCGTGCGAGTAATGGAGCTGGTTGGAAGGCTGGAATCTCTTTTTGTGGAGATGGCATGGAAGTTGAGAGGGCTGGGAGTTGCGGTAGCGCGTTTTGGTTGAGAGATTCTATACTTTGGGTTTGTTGTGAGGGTTGTTCTGACATGTTAAGTTCGTTAATATTTCCTAACGAGGATTCGATAATCTCTGCGAAATCTCCCAGTTCAGGATCAACTTTGAAGCTATTCCGAAGATTTTTAGTGTCGTTAGGTAAAGGAGTTTTCTCAGTTTCATTTTTTAGAATCATCCATGGTTTGGCTTCTTTCCCATTTGGAGTCGGTAATAAAACAGGTTTGATAATCCCGACTTCGACTTGCTTATTGTAATTCTCTCGTACTTCTCTAGCTTTCGAAGCTCGTCCAGGTTGAGCGACCTCCCAGGAATCTTTAATCGCTTTATACCGATCTTCTTTTTCGGTATCTTTAGTGATTTGTAAATTTCCTTGATCCGTCGCGAAAACTTTTAACCTCCACATTGGTTCGTTATTCTTATCATCTTGAAAGCTTTGTCCGCCACTAACACCACTTCCGCTGGTACTTTCTTTATATTTATCCGCACTGCTTAATTTTTCCTGTCCGGATTTCTCATTTGCTGAACCGGCGCTTTGCGGACCGGGTTTTTTCTTTTTGGCTGAATTTGTGGGTTTGGAAGCACCCCGAGATTGCGGACGAGTGGTTTCCGATTGCGAGGATTGAAGTTGCTGCTGAAGCTGAGCGTTTGGGTTTGAAAGTGCGGATGATGGTTTATTTTTGGCGACTTCGAATTCGGAGTGTTCGATTGTTGCTTGTAAAATGTATTTATGTCTTGGTTGGCTTTGACTCTAAAAAAAAATCACATAGAATAATTAAAATTATTAAGACGTAAGAATAAAAATCTTTTTTTTTTTACTTGTTCTTTTGGAATTAATGTGGTTAAAGATTTCACAGCTTCTTTATCAGGTTTCCCACTTTTCAGTGTATTATTCCCGGTTTCTTTTCCTCCAGTGGACGGTTCAGAAACTTCCGAGTACCCCAAATTCAAAGCGTAAATAGAAACCACACCGCGACCTTTCACACTGAAAATCTCCACGTTGTTATCAAATACCGTTAATTTGAGTAATACTGTTGGGAAAGAAAATAATAATTGGGTTGATATACAGTTATCGTTTGTTTCTTTGACTTTGATTTGATATCTTTTTCCGCAAAAAATAATAGCAAAGTAAAATTTCTGGTTGATAAATGAATTTTTGAATGTGTTGACATACCGGAATAGAATATTATATTTATTCGGGATATAAAAATCCTCAAATTCGAAAACCAGAGATTTCGTGATTATCATATCGTATGTTTGAGGTGGTGCAACGACCGCGGTTGTTGTATTTACAGTCGTGGTGACTGTATTTGAAGCTCCGGGTTGAGAAGGGGTGGATATTGCCACTGGGGTAGTGGGATTAACTGGAGCCTGCATATCTGCGGGATTCTCGGGTGATGAAATTAAACGGAGTTTGTATTTTAATTGGATCTTTGTCGATGGCGATCTTGTGTCTGCTACCAGCGTATACCCACTCTGATGAAAAGAAATAATTGCATATTAAGGGTGCTGTTTTCGTCTTGAAATGTGAAAGTGGAAGTTTTTTTTTTACTTACTTTATTGGGAATAAATAATCGCGGTTTCAGAACATAAAAAACTTGAGGAATTTCTGAATTTGTATCATTATCAAAAAACCTCAGACATGTGAAATTTGCGATAACATCCGGTACGAATAAATTTGCTGATAATATGGTCGGTTTCGAGAAATTTAGAATGATTCTTGAAAAAAAAATTAAGCAATTAGTAATATAATTTATAGGAATTTGTAAAGATTAATTTTCTTTACTTGAATAAAATAAACCAAGTATTTGGTGGTTGAATTGGAATTACGTCGTCAATATCACGAACGTTTAATCCCAGTCGTTCGGAACAATATTTCCCTTCATCCTCTAAATAGAATTCTTCTCTTGACCATAAACTTATCGAATAAGCGGTTTGACAATCAATTACAAATCTAAAAGATTGCGGACTTGAAATATAAAAAATTGTAAAATTAAGTAAATCAGTTTTAGAAATCAGCTTGAAGAAAAACAAAAACTGATGATAAAAAAAAATGTTTCACCTACTATCCAACTTTCAAAAACGTTGATAATATCGCATTCGTCGCAATCCTCATAACCGGAGACTCATTAACGCTACTATATTTCCAATTATATTCTTCAACGATTACGGATGTCGTTTGTTGTATTTGTTCTTTTACTTTCCCGTAAGTCGACAGTGAAAGTAGCGTTGAGTTACATTGAACAGAATCGGGAAAGTCTGTTTAAGAATTTTGTTAGCAAATAATATTTTTTTGCGTATGGCAAGTAAACGTACATAGAATTTGGGGCAATCGAAGAGTGTCCGTTTGTTTTGAAGGATCGAGAATGTGCTGTATTGTTTTCACATATTTGAAGGTTGATGGACCGTGAAATATTGAAATGAACCTAAAAGAGTAAATGAATTGCGCGATAATAAATTAAATTATCGGATTGAATTATTAAAAGTACCTGAAAGCTTTACAAAAATCGGAATATTGTACCCAATATTCGGTGTTTTCAGATTCTTGGAATTCTTCAGTCGCTTTTTTCAAATCGGGTTTCTTTTGTCGAGTTCTTTTGAAATACAAGGAAATAACTACTATGAAATGTAAAAGAGGTTTGATGCACTTTACCCGCAAGTGAAATAACCACGAAGTTTCACAATTTTATTGGTAAAAGTTAATTCGGTTTCTTTTGGAATCGTTGCGCCAGGAATAATAACCGTCTCTCTCACATCCGTAATTCTGAAAAAATAAGGAAACGAATTTAAATCGATTTTTTCGTTTAATTCCTTTTCCAGAAAATAAAATAAGCCCACATTTCATAAGTTTTTGTTTTCCGAAAATTAGCTTACTTCACCATCTCGATAAGCAAGAAGAAAGACATATGGTAACTTTTGACCCTTTCCAGCGCTTCCTAGTGCCGACCTATCTGCACTTTGTCCATTGCTTGAACTACTGCTCCCAATTTTGTCTTTCGCTGTTAACCCACATGACACTGACCCAGCACGACCGGATGCCGACATATTAGAGAGAGTGCTGGGTGAACGAAGATTGAGGGAGAGTAAAAACGACCATAATTTCAAGCTCTGTTTCGAGTTGACGTATATTCGTTCTGGAATCCATGAGCATAACGTATGAAACACATCAAAATCTCCAAATTCGAAGGAATCCATATCCTTTGAACTTGATAAATTTTTTTTAAAAAAAATTTCCAAAAATAAAAAACACATAGGTATTTACCTCAATACCGCAACCTTCAACAACGCTTTAGTTAAAATTAACGGCCAAATTTCGTTCCCACTCGGACACCCAACAAACAAACACTTTCCCTCAGTGTCGACAGGCATCCTATCGTCCACCAAAACTTTCCTCCAGCATCCCAACCAATACAACTTCACGGCATACTTACCCATAGGATTATACGACGGCAGTCCATCTTTCCCTTTCGGAAAAACTCTATCCCACGGCGCAAATTCATCAACCAAACCAGAAGATTTCACACTTTTCGATTGTTCAAACAAAAAATGTAAATTAAAAATCACAGATTTCATAAACTCCGATGCCATCAAGTGTTTATTGTACTGGAAGAATTTACTGGTTCCCTGGATGTTTTCTTCGTCCTGTGATGTATTTGATATTTGTTGTTGGTCGGCCGCCGAATGAGGTTTTGTTTCGTCGTCGGATATTGTTACTGGCGGTGGGATCATATGATCCATATCGGTTTTTATTAACGGTGATAGAGGTGGTTGGTCATTTATCGGTGATGGCGGCGGGAAATCTTGCGTTGATGGATGCACATTTACAGAATCTAATTCGAAATTCTCATCGATTTTTATAATTGATGATTGGCGGAATGCGTCGGCGTGTTGTTGTTGCGCTCCAGTGTTTGGATTACCGAAATTTAGCGGGATTAATGTTGCGTTTGGTGGAGAGTAGAATGCGTCGTCTAAGCTCGCCATTGTGGTGATACCTATCGGCGTCATATCTGTGAATAGTTCTACTGGTCTCTTAACGTTGTCTAGCTGTCCTCGTAAAGATCTTGGAAGTAATGCTGCTAGACTGGAGAGTGCAGTCATTCCAGTGGAAGAGGTTGGTTGTGCTGTTTGCTGTTGTGCTTGCGGTGCAGCGTTTGCCGTTCCGGGTGCTGTTGAGCCCGTTAGAGCGACAGGAACCGTTAAACCGCCGCTACCGCCAAAATCAGGATCTTCAAAGATATGTTTAGTAGCCCATTTCTCAGTTGCAATATCAGAATCGCTCCATTCCGGCCAAATCACAACTGGCAAATCTAAAGGATCCCAAGCATTTTCTGCTGGACCGTTGGGTGAAGCAGTCCATCCCACACTCCCGACATTACTTGAAGCTCCCATTTGCACTCCAGATTGAATGTTTGATAATGCGGATGTGGGAGTCCCACCAGCTCCACTTCGCTTTTTTATGTTTCCAGATTTCGCAAGACGATCCTTAGAATTAGAACCTGCCTTTTTCATCATGGTATTAGTAAACGTGTTGGGATTCTTGACAACTGTCATGAAATAGTACAGAATGGTTTATATTAAGAAAGGTATGTTTTTCTCGGTATAGAATAGATGCTGTTCTCAGTTAACGTCAAAGAGAAATCATTTTCAACCAAGCGACTGCAACGGAGTCAAAAGGACAATCTGATGTCGTAAAGCTCTTTCCAAAATGCGGATTAACTTTCCAAGCAATCACCCAAAATTCCAATTGAATATCATAATCTATTTGAATACTCGAATTGTTCTATTTGAAAAAAAGTTTTTTGTTCAATAAATATAATTTAAAGAAAAAAGAACTTTTACCATTATGACTTTTGATTTATCACAGATAGAAAGAAAACTTCTCACGAAAGCAAGACTCGGATCCAATGATTTCACATATGATACCTAAGATCAAATGCCAAAGCATTATATTTGGACTCATCTCTATGGAATTTATGATTTTCTACTCACATGAACCGGGAAATCCAGAGTTGTATTTGCGTATGGAGCTATATCAACCGTGTCGCTATTTTGAACATGAGTAAGAACCGAAATAGCGAAAGGAGTCTTTCCCGAATCATATTGTTGATTAAATAGCTTTATAAGAGAACATTAAACAAGGTTATTTTCAATCTAAAATCAGGATCAATTCTATCGTTTCAGGAAGATACCGTAATGTTGATTTTTGAGAATTTCCCATGAAAAAAGTTTGGATTTGCCACGTTGATTGAAAGTAACAGATCGCTTGAGAAATTTGAAAATCCCGGGCTTGTGGTGAAAGCTGACCCTTGACTCGTATCAGTTTTGAAAGAATTAACCTATATATACAAATAAAACCGAATATATAATTTCTCCTGTGGTTATTTATGAAAATATCAGACCATGATTTCTGGCATTCTTGCCCTACGAAACAACAGATTAAACCCACGAAAAAATCGCAAAAAAACGCTTACCAGACAAAGAATAAAACTACCCCAATTCCTATCACCAGCAAAACCGCACCGAGAATACAACAACAACATTTCTTTATGCACATTTTCAAAGTAAAAAAAGCGTGAATTTTTTGTGTCCAATGTCAATTACGATATCCGTGGGAACGAAAAATAAAGCGAAACTTTCTGCCGTCGAACAATGTCTCGCGACGCTTAAAGATAAACTTGTGGGGTTTCAGTCTCCCGTGCTGTTTGAAGTTATCGGTGTCTCTGTAAACTCGGATGTTTCGTAAGTTGTAATTTTGAATTCAAGTCAATTGAGGAATTCAATCTCTTTTTTCAATCACCTTTATTTCGGTTGTTCCGCAGAGATCAACCAATGAGCGAGGAAGAAACGATGAAAGGGGCAAAAAATCGGGCTTTAAATTCTTTGAAAGCTGTGCAAAATGCAACTTTTGGAATCGGCATTGAAGGTGGGGTCCAGAGAGTTGGTGATGTTTGGATGGAAAGTGGTTGGGTTGTCGTCGTTGATGGATCTGTAAGAAGAAATCTTCTTTTTGCAAAAATCACCTAAAAGTCGCTTAGGGTAAAATGGGATATGGCAAAAGTGGAAGTTATCAGCTTTCGAATAAGATTATGAAGAGATTGGATGAAGGTGTGGAGCTGGCTACCGTTATAGATGAAATCAGCGGGATGCATGATATGCGTTCATCGCAAGGAGCAATGGGTTTTTGAACTTTTCACTTTCTGTAACAAGAATTTTCATTGAAATTTTCCTTTCGCAGGACTATTGACGAATGGCATACTACCGCGCGACATGGCATATTCTCACGGAGTTTATTTTGCGTTTGCACCATGGCTGTCTGATGAAAAATACTGGTTATAGAAACGGAATCTTTTCCCCAGATAATCAAGCATGAATATAATATATATATTTTGTTATTCTTTAATACAATTTGTGTTTTAATTAACCTTATAGTTCTTTTAGAACATCGACCAACGCATTAACCTGATAAACATCCATTCCGACAGCATTATACAGTGTATTCCATTTTGCCTCTAGAATTGGTGGAAGTAAATGATGATTTATCCTAGTTTCCCCCATAAAATTTCAAATCAACACCAATAAATATCAATCTTTCCTTAAAGCACTCACGCTTTCAAAAACACCACCGAAACAGCGAGTTCTTCCTTCTTATCGAGCACCACTATCTTCTCGTTGAACCACATTGTCTTTATGAAATCAATCACTGGCAGTATAGGTGGTTCTAATCTATGGTCTTTCTTCAATTTTGCACACCTGTAATAGATTTAAAAAAATTAGGCGTATTTAAAAATAAACTTAGCTTTAGCTTAGCGTTCATACACTTTTAAAATCTTTGCGGAAAAGATATTACGCCTCGTAATCTGTACTTCATCTCTCTCCACACTTCGTACATACTCTTCTCCATTCTTGATAAACCCGCAAGTTTCTTCCGTGGTCAATACTCGAAGCAACAAAAATAGTTTTCCGAATTGAGTTACTTCCATGCGATCGTTTTTGGAGAATGACGGTTTCAGAATATCTTGTTCGTCTTCTGCGATTTGCGTGTTTGCTTCCCCCGTTGGTTCTTCGGTGGCGACCGCTTTTGGTTCGTCCTCTGTGGCGACAGGAGGAGCGGGAAAAGACTCTACGACGATATTACTGAGAGGGTTTTGTGGTGGATGAGGAGTGTCGGTATCGAAAAGTTTCTTTTTGTAAGAAATTTTGTCTAAAGATGGTGTATCATTGGCAGGAGGTTTCGTAGATTTAGAAAAAGACACTTTCTTCTTTCCTTTCCTAGCATTCTTTTCTATGTTAGAAGGAGAAACGAAAGGTTAATTTTAATTGCGATTTGAAAAATTAACATCCACCTTTCTTGAATATCTTCTCATTTGGTATATGTCCTTCAACACTCGCGGCTTCAAACTTCACATCACCTACATCGCCATCTCTGATATCATTCTCCACAATCTTTAATTCAAATTTGGCCTTCTCATTTCCATCTTTAACCTTACTCAACAACTCATCCACATGCGAATTCACCAAATTCTCTTCAAATATCGTAACGATCGAATTCTCCTTCTCAACCGTAAACTTTGGAAACACATCCAAACATTCCTCAACCAAAGTGCTACTCAAAAAACATTCATCCGAACAAAACAAAACTCTAACCGACGTATCAAACAATTTGCTATTCTTAATTGCAAATTTTTTCAAATTCTTGTTTTTTTCCGTCGAGTTTTCGCAGGTGGGGAGTGCACAGTAACCTTCGAGTTTTCGTTCGGATAAAACTTCTTTGTAGTCTGATTTTGAAATGTAGTTGAGAGAGTATTTGAATTGCTTTTGAGAGACAGATTGTGAGGTGGAAAGGAGAATCTGATGGCGAAGAGAAGGTGGTTGAATTTGAATCATTTCCAATTCTGTAGATTTCTGTGAAACAAACAAATGGAAACTGATACACTCACCCGCGCTGTGTCTCCCCCAATCCTCCCCGTTATTTCTTCCCTAACAAACTCGACCTCCTCAATCCTCTCTAGAAGAAATTCGATAAAAATAGTCGACGCTACTCCCTCAATTCTCGACGACGCTGATGACGACGACGACCAACCCTTAAAGTCAAGCAAAAAGTCACACTCAGCTTCTTCAAAATCGACCAAATTCAAAAACAAAAAACTAAACAAACAGTTCAATACATCGTATAAATCATACACCACTTCAGCGCAATCAGGAAATGCTAATCAACATGAACCCAAAAAGAAAAATGAGAAGAAAAAAAGTGAAGAGTTTGCGGGTTGGGCGAAATCAAAGACTCCTAGGTTTACCCCTGATCCGACACAAAAGAATTTGGCTTTGGGACCTGCAACCTTTTCGCCAAATTATGAATTCTCAAAGTCCCCCGTGAAGAATATCTCCAAAGTATCGTTTAATACGCATTCAGATCGGTTTTCTACTCCCGCTGTTCCTAACAACAAAGTTGATCGGTTATCAAAATCTTTACCTAAGGATCAGTACAGAGATCAGTACAAAACTCCGTCACCACCGACAAAAATATCAATATCTGGACCATGGGTGAAGTTGGCTAATAAGAGATTATCGCGCTTAATCGTTGCTGTTACCCCTTCTCATGATCTCCTGAAATCTCCTAATTTTGTTTTATGGGAAAATCTCAAGTTCCCCACTTCAAACTCGAAACTAGGTTCATTACAACAAGCGAATGCCACTATCACCAACAATAAACCACTTAAACAGATTATCTCTGACTCGGCTCATTCTGTTACAAACTCTTATGTTAAAATAGACAGTGTTCTGACATCTGAACCACCAAACCGTTACAGTGAATGTTTTCTGATGGGATAGGTGATAAAAAAAAAAAAGAATTCATTTATTATTTTAATTACTATTTGCCGTTTCTTAATACGATATTTCCTTTAAAAAAAAAAAAAAAAATCTGAAAGAAATCAACAACAGTTAAAAAAAAACCGTCGTTATTTCCCTCCATTCTCATCCTTCTTTTTCTCCACTTTCGCAGCGTCCAAAAACGAAAAACCTCCATTACTACTTGTTCCAAACCCATTTCCAACTCCCTTAAACTTTCCTTCAATTCGCGCCGGGGTCGCTGCACTTCCAAACGTCACTCCAGAAAAGTTCGGCACTGCTGCAGTTGAATTGCTTCCAATCACCTGCTTCCCAAATATACTCCCCGCCAACATGCTCGGCTTCAGTCCTTGACTCGAATCTACTTTTACGTCCTCGTCCATCTCATCTTCCTCCTCATATTTAGTCTCATCGTTAATCACACTTTCCAAAATTTTCGACGTTTTCAAATTCGGCGTTTGAAAGATCGAACTCGCTGATGATGCCTTTTCTTTTGAAAATATCGATTTCGTCGATACTTGCACCTCTTCTACAACCTCCTCTTCTTGTACCATGGAATTCTTTGGTGTCGGCGGTGCATGGAATAATCCTCCAAACTTGGCCACTTCTACAACTTCTTCTTCCTCTTGTACCATGGAATTTTTTGGCGTCGGAGGGACAGGGAACGCTCCAAACTTTGGTGGCCCATTGAATAATGAATTTGTCGTGGTTGTACCAAACGCAGACGGTGTCCCAAACATCGCTTTTACATCCGTTGAACTAGTCGTACCTGATCCGCCAAATAATACCGACGTATCCGATGAAGTAGACACCGTTCCAAACTTGAATCCTCCGATTGGCACACTGGCCGATTTCTCCAGCGATGGTTTCCTCGTTGGGTGATCTGCCTCGCACGCAGCGCACTTTGTCGCATCTACCTTGTTCTGTGTAAAACACTCATTACATTTCCACCCGGATGGTTTCCCCCACACATTTTCAAAACCTGATGACGTAGACGACCTTTGCAGCGTAGTTGGAGGAGGGGCCGTCGTTGTCGTGGCTGGGAGTGATGTGTCTTTCGGTTTGGGAGATTCGCAAGATTCGCACTGTGTAGCTTCTTCTTTGTTGGTAATCAAACATTCCGAGCATTTCCATCCCGTTTTTGGTTTAATTCCCCATATGCTTGTTTGTGGTGCCGTCGGCGTGTTCGTCGTTGGATTGGCGCTCTTTGCTTTCGGGTTCTCGGTTTCACAGGAAACGCAACGAGTGGCATCGTCTTTGTTCTTAACCAAGCATGAAGGACATTCCCATCCACCGACTGGGGCTCCCCATACATTCGATGTTGTCGTCGTTGGTTTGGTACTCTTTGCTTTCGGATTCTCGGTTTCACAGGAAACGCAACGTGTGGCATCGTCTTTGTTGTTTACCAAACATGAAGGACATTCCCATCCAGCGATTGGAGCTCCCCATATACTCTTAGCTGGCGCGGTGGTTGTGAAAGTATTATTTGTTGCAGGAGCGGGAAATTCACTCTTCTTCGAGTCTGATACAGGTGCCGACGAGACAGAGAACGCGGGAAAACCGTATATATTACTGGCCGTCGACGCAGGCAATGGCGGTTTCGAAAAGGGCGATGTAGTTGTTGTTGTTGCATTGGAACTTGGAGTTCCATTTACAGGTTTAAATCCACCGAATCCACCAGTTTTAAAACTTGCTGATGAGAAATCCGTTTTTGATTTTTGAGTATCTGGTAAAAAAATTCAGAAAAAAACGAAACCATGCCGGCTTTTACCCTTACCTTTCTCATTAAAATCGTATGTGATTTCCGTATCGGATACAGTTCGTCCAACTTTCAAAAATTCGGGGTGAGAGAGTATTCCTAATGAAGATTTATCCGTTGATGGTTTAATGAAGCTGTAAGCAGGTTCGTCATTCGACTGCAACACCTAATTATATTTCACACACATTAATCACTTCGAATTTAAAGAAAGTTTTAGTGTACCTTTTCATAAATCTCGGATGCATTCACGGTATTAGATTTCTCTACATCAACATTCTCCATAACAACGTTCTTCTAAAAAAAAAAATTTTAAACTTTTGGATCATAAACAGAAAATGATCATATTTACGTTTGGAATCGTAAACACAGACGGAGGTTTTGTCTCTACTTTCTCAACAATCGGAGTACCAGAGACCTTTCCAAATATAGAAGCGCTTGACACCACACTAACATCCTTTTGAGAAACGTCTTCTTCAATCATCTCCACATCAACGCTCTTTGTCGTAACTTCAACTACAACCGAATCTTTGATTTCCTCTACCACGTCCATCTTTTCCTCCACTATCGTCGTTTCTTCAATTTTCTTAGCATTTGCCGCAGGTTTGAAAAATGACAACGAAGGTAGCTGTTCCTTACTAAACGTATTATTCGACAACGTAGGTTTCGTTGGTGTTAGTTTCACGGAGTCAATCTGCATCATATTCGGCTCCGCTTCTGGTTTCTTCATTTCACCAAACCGCGGGGTAGGTGGTGCTTCGGGTTTCGTTTCAACTTTCGATTTTTGCGGAGTTGGTTGCGTTTCTGGTTGCTGAATAAATGGTAACGGTTTTGGATTTGGTTGAGGAACAGCGAGATTAATCTTTGTACGTTTGGCAGTGATTTTTGCAACGCGTTCTTTAACTGATTTCGAAAGGTCCGTTGTAGAAGGAAGAGTGGGTTTTGAGGAAGAATTTGATGCGTAAGGGTTTGGAAGGGAGATTTTCGGTTCTGTGATTTTTGGCTATTTTGAAAATACAAATACGATGTTAGATAATGAAATAACAGAACTAAAGATCTTACAGGTTCTACTTGCTCAAGGACGTTCAGTATCGTTTTGGAAACTTCAGTTTTTCTCGGAGTTCTCCCAATTCTAAGCACAGGATCAGGTGTCCGTAGTCCCACAGAGTTGAAAGAATCTTCAGCAACGATTTGAGGTACAGGTCTATCGAAACGAAACAAGTTTGGAGTATCTGGAATTCCGGAATCTTGATCGATCTTGGATTTCTTCGCAGAAGATTCAGTAGCAACGGGAGTTGAGGGTTTTTGGGGAGTAGGAGGGACGGGAGAGCCCCAGAGAGCATTAGGGTCGGTTAATTTACGTTTGAGTGGTGGAGGCGGTCGAATGCTGGTGGTAAAACCCTTTCGACGAGGAATGGGAAGCTTTGAATTCGGCAAATTTATTGGAGCGAACAGAGAATTAGTGTTTTTCTAAAGAGGAGATGTTAGAAACCAGGCTTGATGCATAGGAAAACAACATTACGAAGTTAAACCCTCCGACTGGTGTAAACAAAGATTCCGTGGAAGCAGACGGCAACAAAGTGTCCTGAGGAGGCGGTTTTGAAAACGAGAATAAAGAATCATCATTTTTTAAGACTGGATCGGCCGCTTGTTTCAATAGCTCAACGGAGTGTCGAATATCATCTATTGAGAGAGGAGTTTCACCTTTTTTGGCAAGGAAATTAGCCAGTTGGGAGGTAGCGGGAGATTGAGTTGGGGGAGGAGTAGGAGTAGATGGAGCGGTGAATTGTGGGGATGATGGAGCATTTGTTGTCCTAGCGGGAACTGAATCAAATGAATTAGAGGAAGTAGGGATATCATCGGAAGCAGAGGAGGAAGAGGAAGTTTTCGGCGATAAAAAATTTAGGGGGAATTGCTGTTTAAGCGACGAGAGAAGCGAACGAGGGTTTGGAGAATTAAAACTCATTCTGTTTTAATTTTATTTATTTTTGTTTGACATGGATTTCAACGAATTGCTTTGGAATTCTAAATCGCTCAAGAACTATGTTGCGACCACGAGCTATCTTAAACCTGTTCTTAACTTTCTTATCGAGAAATTAAGTTTGGAGAAAGTCACTACGTCCGTTTCCGGTGCTGTCATTCTCGACCATTATCACAAAAACATTCTAAACATTATCGCCTTTGTATTGATTTTCGCTCTCTTTATAATTTCATGTTTAAAACTAAATCTTGAATTTAGATTGTCTACGAAAAGAAATACCCACTTCACAAAATTGTTCAATTATTCACTTCCCACAACAACCTTTTGATCTTACTCACGGTCCTTCTTAACAACTATTCTTCTTTACCCCATGATAATCTCCTGCTGCACCCCTTACTTATGTACTATCGCCATCTGGTTTCCTTTTACCTGTACGCCGACTCTAAACTATTGCACAATTGCGTTACCCAAGTGAAGAACGTTCTCACTCGCTCGTCCGACCCCGTCGTAATTTCACAGATCTTAAACGAGATTCTACCCTACAACTTGCTGTACAAATCGGACGCTTTAGATCAAACGTATCAAATTACAACCTCCATTCTCGCACATCAAGTAGACGACGAACTAGTGAATATCGATTACGCAAAGGTGGCCAGATTACACGCTGCGGTTTCTAGAATAAATTCTCGTTCTACCCCGTTACAACGTTTAATGGATCTCCTTAAAACTCCCAATGTGCCGCGATCAAAAAGTCGTTACTTGCCTTTTTGGGAGCAATGTTTCGCATTAGAGTTGGATAAATTTTCTGAATCCGATATTTGGTTCCTTCGTCAATATCTATACACACTCGAAACGGATCACGGGTTCACTTCGGCTTTTGTCTTTGCGTTGAAATCCTGGAAGAAAGGCATTTCCGCAATGAAAGAATGGATCAGCAAACAACACACTTTAACGCTATTTAAACTCTTGCAATCAAATCCCGTAATAATAAAACAAACTTGTGATATTATCTCGCAAATCTTGGGGCGCACGTATGAATCAATTACGGAAGAAATTGGGGATATGTTGGAACAACGAGAAGGTTATAACCATAGTTCAATCGTGATGGAGTACTGGAAAGAACATGCGAAAATATCAGATTTTATGATCTGGTTGGTTCGGGCTGTTGAATCTCGTCACGAAGGTCGGGACAATCAAGTTTGGAAAACTATGTTTGATGCGAATAGGACGACGTCCAAAGCTATCTATAGACCATTCGCGCGAGATTTTTACAAGTTTCACAATTTGTCGTCGCATCATCGATTCAATTTGTCGGTGAGAAGGAACGGTTCATTCAAAGGAAAAGAAAATGCGGAACTAACTACGATACAAACGCACATTGAACAGTTGAATGTGGCCACTGATTTTGGATCAGAATTTGAAAAGTTGCACGCGGTGATGGACATAAAGAGTTTAGAGAATATCGCATATGCATTTTTGAACGAATCTCGTAAGGGTTTTGCTATTCATGATTTAACTGTACGCTCACTTTTATTACCGCAAGGCGTTTTGGATGCTATTTTGATTTTATTGCTTGTGAAGAAGGAGGAGATTAATTTTTCTTTGATATTCAATTTGCTGGGACAATATATCGAATCGTCAAAGAAGAATGAGGTTTACATGTTAGATAAGAAAAAAATGGGATTGATTTGGGATGTTAATGTTTTGGAATATCTGGCTTGTAAGGTTTTTTTGGTTAACCAATGTTTTTTTACCTGGGTCATCTTTTGTTTTTTTTCAGGGGCTTTGAAGAAAATCACAAAGGATGAGGAACTTGTCAAGTTTGCGGTAATTGGATTCTTTGATTTTACTTTCGAGTCCGACTCTTAACTTCAAATTTGCACAGGTTGATTTAATCAGTGTACCTGAATTTTGTGGAGATCCAGAAAAAGAACAGCGCTACATTTTCAAATTACGCCAAAAATGGTTGGATGGGTTATCGTGAAGATTAACAGGAAAAAAGGTCATTTGTAACATTTATATTATTTGAAAAAATAAACAAAATATTTATAGAACAAAAGTGGTTTTTTTTATAAAAAAATTCAATTCCTCTTTATCGATTATTATCCAAATCAACGCCAAAGATTTTCGCTTTATCGGTCGTATTCGTCTTTGTGGGATTATTCACGGAATCTTTTAACTTTTCTTGCCTCTCTTTTTCCGCTAAACTAACCGCTGCTTCCCCATAATGTGTCAAATTATCCTGTTTCTCAATTTTACCATCGGCCGTTTTCAACCCTGCACCCAACATTGTTTGCTGCGGTACTTTCACTTGCTGTCCATTGGCGAGTGCAGCTTTCCCCGCAGGTGAAAGCGAATCGGTATCATCTTCACCGTTCATCTCTCGTAACAGCATACTCTTCAAGTTCTTTTCCCACTCATAAATAAGTTCCTTCTTTTTCAAAAAATCTAATTTCCAATCATTAAACGCTTTCGCTTCCGCGACCGGATCCGGACTCTTCAAAATACGATACCACGCCCTTTCATAATTAAAGTAATCCCACGCCGTAAAGTTTCGCGTCTGACCGACTTCGTACCCGATCTTTGAAAACGGTCGCATCGTCGGATACTTTCCCAGTAATTTTGTCGTAACCGGGATTCTGGAATTCTTGTTTGATTTCACTGATTCGGGGGTGAATTTTTGTCGCTTTCCCATTCCGCGAATGGAAATTGGGTGCGCTTCGGTGTTGAATACGTATTTTTCTAGTGCGATCGTATCGTCGTCGGCGAAAATTAGATATAAATATTTTAATGTTTCGGCTAAGAAATACGATTCTTGTAGGTCTAATCGTTGTACGGCGTTAACGTATGGGTACTGCGAAGAAGGATGCACTAAAGGTAATTCGAGGGCAGGTTGGGATTTGTAGTAGTCCTCCCAAGTTCTTATTCCGAATGGGAATATGGGTTCTCCGGTTTGTGGGTTGTGTTGAGCTAGGAAAACCTGGACGTTGGATAATCCGCTGAATCCGGAAGGTAAGCGACACCATTTGTTTATACTTTGAGTAATTTTCCAGGCCATTTCTCGGTAAATTGGGTCGTGGGTAAATCTCCACATGTAAAAGATGGATTCGATAGTTTCGGGTCTAAACAAATAAACGTAAAAAATTACACTCCTTTACAGATTTGGTGAACTAACCGTAAAAAATATGTCGGACTCCATGGATCGCCCGTCAGCGCATCCGTGATTTCTCCGCCCAACCCAGTCCTTGTTCGATTATACGATATATAACACGTTTCGGTAATCTTCCTTCCCATCAACAAATCGTCAGTCCAATTTCCCGTCCGATGAATCATCGCACCCATCGCAAATAACCCACCAGCAAAACACGACAAGTGATGGAAATTGGGATCTCGAAACCAGAACAAGGAGCGGTCGAAACTTAATTGTCGTCTCGTTATCGGAAGATAAGTTAGTTTTTTGTCGGGTGCTTGTACGATTATGTGATCCTGTGCTGCTCTAACGGTTTCGTAATATACGTCCCAATATCGTTCTTCCCCGGTTGATATGTACAGTTTTAGTAGGTATTCGTAAAATGAATCACCTCCACCCGCAAACGAATATTCCTCTACCAAATAGATATAAATATCAGATAAATTTTTTTAAAAAAATTGCGAGAGGTACCAGACATCCATTGAAATGTATCGACTTTAATGTTTTGGGTGTACATTCCAACTTCGTTTCCCTTCATATTCAATACTTGCTCCAACGCAAACAACGACTTATCGGCATATATAGGATTCCCCGTAACATCACTTAAATATTGAAACTCCAATTGTAATGTTCCGAGTTCTGCTAAGCTTGCCGTACTCAACAACGTTCGATAATCATAATCTCGCAAGTTTCCTGTTTTGAGGTTCATCCAGTTCAGAGGGATCCCAGATTTTGTTCCAAAACAAGGTAGTAATGCATCGCCCATTTCTATTGCTTTCGCTAATAATCTTTTATCTTTATGTGGGGTTGAAAAGATTAAAATAATAAAATTGAAACGTTTGAGTGATCACACATTGCGATCTATAAAAAATCTATACCTCCATCTAGTTCGTAAGCACTCAACAAACCACCAAGAATTCTAATATTGGTTTCAAAAACCGAAACCTCCGCATCGACTTTCCCAAAATCCAATTCCTCCAAAACCAATTTCTTCGCTGCTTCATATTCTTTCTTTAATCCCGCAATATACAGCGTGTCTAATGAATCGACGGGAGTTGAGAGTAGGCTGTAATTCCCGTACCAATTAAAACTTGAAAGCGATAGTGGTCGTAATTCATCTGCTCCCCATGCGTGTTTGGCGTATCCGTCCCATGCATGCTTTATCATCTAGAATTGTGTATGATAATTATTTAGTATACAATTTTATTTGAAAAAAATAAGGTGAGATTGAATGTGAAATTTTTCAGAATTATACTTCTTTTACGTATTCCATTTTTTGATGGTCTGCATTCCGTCTCCCGCTCTGCATGAATAAAGGTATCCGGGATTTTGTGGTGTCGCATGGTTCATTGTTTAGTAAATTCGAACTGGATTGTTGTTGTGAATTGAACGAAGCCGAAGTGGGAGGAATTCTAGGTTCTATTAATTTCTTATTTGAAATATACAGTGTCGATAAAGCTATAATGCATCCGATCGAGATTACAGAAAGCCGAAGTAATTGGAGAGGTCGTGGCATGACAAATAACTTTTTTTCACGAAGAAAAAAATTGATTTTATTTTTACTGGATGATCAAGTGGAATATTTATTAGCATGTTATCATATAAGGAGTAAACTTGAGTTTTTTTTAGCTAATAACATAGTCATTCAAACAAAAAAACAAAAACCTAAACACTATGGAGGTGCAACTTTCTGAAAACTTCCCACCAGTTCAACAGACCGAGGTATGTGCTCAATATGTGGGGATTCGTAAGACGGCGTAGTGGATTGAGGTTCATAGGAGGGTGGTGCCTTTGCAATCGCGGAAAAGGGAACGAACATGTTTTCCCCGATTTCGACTTCCTTTACATTTCCAATCACAATGTTGCTACTGCCCTTGTCGTTCAGATCGGCGTCCAGTTCATTGATATTTCGGTTGTTGGAGTTTCGTCGTCGCACATATATAAAACCGAATACTATAAGGATCAATGCAATAACCGCGGCGATGGCTACGACGATCACAGTAACATTCGCTCCATCGCCTTCTTTCGTAACAGTTTGAACAACAACGACTGTTGTCTCCGGAGCTGAAACTGAATTCGTTACACCTTGGTTATTGTTACCGTTGTTTACTGCGGAAGGTGCGGTTGCTCTTATTGTCGTGGGTCCAGTCGTGACAATGGCATTCTGGGTGACAGCACCGTTAACCGTGGTATGAGGGGCCGCCGAAACGACTACTATTGGAGATGCAGCAATTGGAAGTGGAGATGGAGATGTTGGAGGTGAAACTGCCACAGGTTTCGGAGACTGTGCGGCCGGACTAGGACTTTGAACTGGCTTCACTCCTCCAGCACCAGTACACTCTTGCGCACTTTCGTTCCAAGATGTCCCCGTTGGACAATGGCATCCAGGACCGTTGTAATCTGTACCAGTAGTTCCCCAGTACGAACCGGGGGAACAACACTGTCCTTCGGCCGACTGAGGTGCGTAAACCCATCCGCTGCGACATATACAAGTTCCTTTTCCATCAGGAAGACTAGGTTGAGTTCCCCAAGGACAGTTCATTGATTATAGTAGTGTTTAGGAGAAAAAAAAAGAATGAATATGAATCAAAGAATAAAAGATTTCGAAAATTCTTTTTTTTTTCCCTTTAACCTCGTACCACAATAAAAATTTTAATTGACACAACTTCCTTTTCAGGATTTCAGGATAGGAAAAAAGCGGCGCAAACTTGACCCTTTTTATTTACATCAAGGAATCTCAATGTGCAAGTTTATTTTGTCGGCTATGGCTCGAAGAATAATAAGTCAACTGGGCTGATTTCGGTGCACACAGGTACACCGTCACTCCGCGATCCTGACTGTGAAAGAGATGAATAGATGTCATGGTTCAAACAGCTGTATGTCTATACAAAAGATATTACCCATAACTCAAAGAAATTGAAAATATTTGCACAAGGCCGGTATCCTTGGAAAAATACGGGCTAAAAAAGCTCCAAGGAAAAAATCAATAATAATTTAGATCAAAAATGATAATAAGAAACGCTATTAAATACTGTAAAAAGACAATTTCTCGTTTGCTGGAATTTGGCAGGCAAATTAGGTGCTCAGTCGTCAAGTGTTTTGCCATTCAAAACTTTTTTTTTTATAAAAAAACATAATGCGATTAGATTACCGAGTAAGTGAATTGCAAAAAACATTTACATGTGATTAATCTTTTTTTTTAGTTTTCCAATCTATGCGGCACCGTGTACAAACAAGGGAACTTGTTATTCACGCCAGATGGAAATTCAGTGCTTTCTCCAGTGGGAAACAGAGTTTCTGTCTTCGATTTGGTCTCGTATGTCCTTAAACTCCGTATTAGAACGCATTCAAATGTGCTTTTTTTTTCTCTAGGAATAAATCTTTCACGCTTCCTTTTGAAAACAGAAAGAATATTTCTTCCATGGCTCTCGCTCCAAATTCCTCACTGCTGTTAACCATCGATGAAGGTAAATTAAATCGAGCAATTGAAACTAAATGTATATGATGGCTTGTCTTTTGCGCAGACGGACGATCCCTTCTCGTCAACTTTTCTCGCAAAACCGTCCTCCATCACCACAACTTCAAATCACCCGTCCGACACGCAGTTTTCTCTCCCGACTCAAAATTAATCGCTATAACCCACGACAATCACATCCAATTATGGCATTCCCCATCCTACGCTTATGAATTCCAACCGTTTGCCTTGCATCGAGAGTACACTGGACATTTTGATCAAGTTGTGCATATCACGTTTTCGGACGATTCGAAATTCTTTTTGACGACCTCTAAAGATATGACTGTAAGGATCTATTCGGTGAATCCGGTGGATGGGTTTACGCCGACGGTGTTGACGGGTCATAGAAGTACTGTAGTTGGCGCATGGTTCAAACAGGAAAAAAAGTGTTCGAAAATTTATTCAGTGAGTAAAGACGGGTCGCTGTTTGTATGGAAATCGAAGGATGGTGCTTTTGGCGAGGAAATTTCTGACGAAGTTATGGGAGATGCGGAGAAGGGACATCAAACGAAAAAGATCAAGGAAGAGGGAAAGTTGAATAAGCCATTGTTACGGAGTAGTGAATGGGCATTGGAACAGAAACATTTCTTTAATCAGAATCATGCAAAGGTGGTTTGTGCTGATTTTCGAGGAAACTTGATGGTGGTTGGTTTTTCCTCGGGAGTGTTTGGGATATGGGAGATGCCTGACTTTGTTAATATTCATAGCTTAAGGTACAAAAGGATTTTGGTTTTTACCAACCATAGTGTGGCTTACATTTTCAAACAGCATCTCACAAAGTAAGATCAACACGGTTTCAATAAACGCATCAGGTGAATGGCTTGCGTTTGGATGCTCAAAGCTCGGCCAGTTATTGGTCTGGGAATGGCAATCGGAATCATACGTTCTTAAACAACAAGGACATCAGTTGGATATGAATGCGCTGTCATATTCACAAGACGGACAATTTATTGCAACCGGGGGAGATGACGGAAAAGTGAAAATTTGGAACACACAGTCTGGATTCTGTTTCGTGACATTTACCGATCACGTTGGAGCGGTCACTTGTGTTGAGTTTGCAAAGCAAGGGCAAGTTGTGTTCTCGGCGTCATTGGATGGCACTGTTCGGGCATTTGATTTAGTGCGATATCGAAATTTCCGAACTTTTACATCAACGTCACCGGTGCAATTCGGATCGCTTGCTGTTGACCCGTCAGGTGAAGTTGTGTGTGCCGGAACTACAGATACATTTGAAATCTATGTGTGGTCGGTTCAAACTGGAAGATTGTTGGACATTGTGACTGGACATGACGGGCCGGTTAGTTGCATGTCATTTTCACCGTCAGATGGACATTTGGTGACGGGATCGTGGGATAAAACGGTGCGAGTATGGAATATTTTCGCCAGAGACATGTCGCCCGAATCATTTGACATCACATCCGAAGTACTAGCATTGGCGTTCCGACCTGATGGAAAAGAGGTGGCCGTATCTTCGTTGAATGGAAACATTACTTTCTGGGATTTGAGCACCGGAACAGAGGTTTCCAGCATTGAAGGTCGGAAAGACATTTCTGGTGGACGACGAAAAGACGATGTTATGACGGCACAAAATAGTGGAACCGGAAAGAATTTCACATCGCTTTGCTATACGTCGGATGGAACGTGCGTCATTGCTGGAGGAAACAGCAAGTTTGTGTGTATCTACGATATCCAAAACCGAGTATTACTGAAAAAGTTTCAAACAAGTCATAATTTGTCGTTAGATGCGATGCACGAATTTCTGAATAGCAGAAATATGACTGAAGCCGGGTCCTTGGAATTAATCGATGACGAAGAATTCTCAGATTTAGAAGATCGATTGGATAAATCCCTCCCCGGAGCAAATAAAGGGGACGCCAGTGAAAGAAAAACGCGACCGCAAGTACGATCAAAGTGCGTAAGATTTTCTCCTACTTCGAGAGCATGGGCGGCTGCTACAACCGAAGGGTTGCTGATATTCGGACTGGACACAATGGTGATTTTCGATCCGTTCAACTTGGATATAGACGTAACGCCCGCGACGATACTAGAAACCCTTGACGAAAAAGAGTATCTAAAGGCGCTTATAATGGGATTCAGACTCGGAGAAGAAGCGTTAATTTCAAAAGTTATAAACTCTGTTCCGGTGGACGATGTGAGATTACTTGTACGTGAATTCCCGCAGGAAGTGTATTTGGAAAAGTTGATTCGGTTTTTGGTCGTTTATGTGGAGAAAAGTAAACGGATTGAGTTTGCGCTGGTGTGGGTGAATTATTTATTGGGAACGCATTGTCGATGGATCAAGAATCATTCTTTGGAACTTGCAAGTGCGGTTAGAGCGTTGCAAAAGTGTGTTTCTGGATTATACACGGAGATTTCAAAAGTGTATGTAGTGATTTTGGAAAGTTTTTTCTTTTATTAATCAAGATTTGTAGATGTGATGATAATACGTTTACGATGCAGTACATTAAAAAGATGAGTGAGAAAAAGAAGATCGAGAATTCAATGATGGAAATTCAATCAGAATAAACAAATTAATTAATCTGAGAGGACTTATGATACATATCAAAGTATACTATTTGTTTATTTAATCTGATGACGAAAACTTTGCGAACGATAATGGCCAAAGAATCGTCTCTTTCCACGCACGTAAAACAATTATTTATAATTCAAGGTTCTCCCAATGCGATCGAGTCCTTGGAGAATTTGTCGTGGGAAACTATTCCAAGAATTTCTGCAGTATTCTCAACGTGCTGCGATGTTGCCTGCGAAAGTATGAGACATTTTGTTTTGAATCTCTAACTTAACACCTGACTTCTTGCAGATGTCTTGGAATTTATTTATACCCCTCAAAACTCAGATACCGTTTTAGAAATCGTCAAACGCACTCACGTTTTCTTTCAACACATTACCAACAATTTTCCATATGCAACATTTGAAGAATTTTGGACTGTTTGGAGCGAGAGCTTTTCATGTCTCGGGAAAGAGCATATCAATGTATATATTTCTCCGTATTTTAATTGTTCATAGAACTAATTTTTGTCGCAGCTTTTGAAGTTTGGAATTACGTCCATTCTAGATAAAAACGACAAATACGTGGGGCTGTTACTACTTACAGTTTTTATTGAGAGGGTACTGGGTGACGTATGTGTTTTGTTACTTGGAGCATTTATTCATCGGCTGATGTTCAGAACTAAAAGTCCATTTCATCTATTGAATCACCGAAATCTGTTCCGAACTTGCTCAAGGATATTCTTCGGCATCCCACTGTGGTTTCTGTACTGAACGATGATTTGGTATTCTTTCTTGGCATCCTCCTCGGTCCTCCAACTACGATCAATCTTAGGAACATTCTTTGGCACGGATTTGCTGAGGAGCATGATCCCTCACTAGAATTCTCTTATCGCGTATATTCACGAGCATTAATCTCCCTCGTACTTAACGTTTCTGTCGCAATCTCCACATATGACTTCAAATTCACTCCTCGAAAACTTTTGCAATTTGAACCGGACGACATAAACGCTTCGTTGGCCATCAATTCAAATTACTTTACGCAAGTTTGTAGGAATCTACCAAAATTGGAGAGTGAACTCCGAAGGATCTACGTGACAGCAAATAATTTGGACGAAACATGGCATCTGACCGCCGAGACTAATCGGTTTTATTTGACTTTAGACATCCTGCTGGACGAGTTTGTTATTGAACCGGAGATGTGGACAGATGTTACGGGTGGAATCAGGAAAAAGAATCGAACTGGTAAAAAGAATGCGGCATTAGATGTAATCGGGGACTTGGAAGTGAAAATCATCCACGACATTTTCACCTCTGATCTTGGACCTCGAATTCGCGATCGTATCTCTCATGGCATGGTTTCCTGTTCTGATTCGTCAATTCCAGAGTGGTTGTTTACGTTGACGGACTTTTTATTTCAACAATTGATTAATGGTTATTGCACGTTGGGAAACAAAACGATTATTATCGACCAATATACCCCAAACTTTGATGTTGAAACAGTTTATCGAAATGCTGTGAAGGAGTATTGTCGCGTGAAGAAAGTCGCTATGCAGTTAAAAAACATCGCACGGTTTCTGTTGGAAACCGAACGAGGTGGTTCGTTGATTTCAGTGAAAAGTTTTATTGAGGATAATACGATTCCAGAGCATGCGTTGCAAGAATTATCATTCGCAACGGTCGATTTTACACGCCTGAATCGAAATAATGTGCGTAAAGCGTTTCTTATATCCAAACAAGTTATTGAGGTCTCTTGCTTATTTGCCGTCGTCTGTGAAGAAGCAATTTCGGATTGCAGGCAGGAAATTGACCAGACGAAAACTTCCTCTATTAAAATGACTGCCAGAAAACGCAACGCGATTATTTATGGTGCGGAAACGGCTTGCAATTCGGTTATTGAAGTATTAGATTCATTTTTGAAGTTTATTTCCAAGTTGGAGATGGATGAACCTTCCGAGAAGGAATTTAACAGGCTAATGATCTTGTCTCAAAAAACTGTTGCGGTTATTCCAAAAGGTATTGGTTCTGTTTGGAGAGAATTAGGAGATCCATAGATATTACAATAAAAAAAAGAAATAAAAACAACATACTAGGTTTATTTGTATTATGAATTTAGTCGAGAAAATCTAAATTGAGAACGATATGGTGTCCATTTCATAAACTGAAAAACACGATAAGATTTTAATCCGATTTTGGAAACTATATTAATTAATTTGGTAGGGGGAAAAGATGCCAGAGAGGTTCTAATCATGCATTGGTGGTGTGTTTTGAGTACAGCATCGATGATGTCAGTGGTTATCATACGTCACCGCACAGCATATTAATATTACCGTAAATAAGAATGTAAAACGCAAATTTCTCAAGTGGTGCCGGCAGAATTAAAGATAAGGGAATTCAAATAAACATTCGATTAAACTCAACTTGGGAATTTGAAAAATGATTCCTGCGAGCCTGAGACCTTAAGTTTAAGTTTGTCTCGGACTCGAGATGCCACTCGAGAGGCAGTTACTGACACGTTTTGAAGATATTTTATTGCATTAACTTTATAAAAACGATATTACGCTTCTGGATATAGCATATTAGAGCAATCCGCAACATATATGCTCCATAAAATATGAAATATCGGATTATTTTGACTGAGAAATGTTTCAAGATGAATAAAAGCTATTTATTTGGATAAAAACAAGTTTCAACAGTTCATTTTTTAATTTAAACAACGGTTCCACCATCAGCGCGAATGTTTTGTCCATTAATCCACCCTCCTTCTTTACTGGCCAAAAATCTAACAACTTCCGCAATATCTTCAGGTTGACCGATTCTTCCCAATGGAACTATTGCGGTGAATGCGGTAAGTTGCTCTTCTGTGGAAATGACACTGCGGAACATGTCGGTTATCACCGGTCCTGGCGAGACAGCGTTGACAGTGATTCCTTTTCGGCCCAAATCCTTGGCGAGGAGACGAACAAGCTGTTCAACCGCACCTTTTGTTGCGGTATAAAGCAAAACTTTAGGATAAACTCCGCTCCAGCTGGTGACAACAGATGAGATGAAAATGACTCGAGAGCCGGAATTCATGTGGGGAGCGAGGTACTGTGTAAGGAAGAGCGGACCTTTAACATTCACTCCAAAGATTCGATCGTAGTCATCTTAAATAAACGATTTTATGATGAAAAAAGTGTTACAAAGAATGTTTGATTTGAATGTTTACCTGGCGTAATGTTCTCAAAAGCAATGTTATCCGCAATTGCCGCATTCAAAACCAAAACATCGATTTTCTCAAAGGTTTTCAAACCAAAGTCCGCTAGTTCTTTCGCTTGAGTCAAATCGGAAGTGTCAGCTTTGACTGCAATTGCTTTTACTTTGTATTGCGATTCGATTTGCGCAACGAGTTCGTCGGCTGCTGATTTGTTATTCTGATAGTTTACGACAATGTTGTGGTTGTCCGCAGCAAGTCGAAGAGCGATTCCACGGCCGATACCACGGGATGATCCAGTTACTAAAGCGGTTTTAGACATGATTTTGATTGTTTGAATTTAAAGTGTTGATATGTGTTTTGAAGTGGATCAGACTGGTGAGATTGCAGAGATTTTATGCTCGAGAAATTACAAATTTAATTTTTTAAAAAAATAGTACATGGTTGTCGGTCGCCCACATGCTCAGGCGAAATTTAACCGATCGGCCTCATATTTCAGTGTGACAAGGCGTAGACGTTAGTTTCTATTTCGCCAATCATATCAATTTGAAATCTGGAGTATGACTATTTATTTTGAATCCAAAATCGTGGATCATTGTATTGCGTGAATATTTTAGCCTGTGCGACTTCCACACAGTTCGAACATGATCATTCACGCACACGGTATACAGTATGATCATGAAAAATTCATCGTATTCTGGAGTGACACGAGGTGACCATAGGATGTTATAAGAGGACCCTCAATGAGGAAGTTTCGAATCATCGGCCGCATCATCTTTCAATTATGGACAGTCAATGATAGAGTTCCGATTTCGTTTTACTTTAAGGATCGCAAAGGATTGTAATAAGACGATGTTGTTTTTTTTAAACGACAATTCGGATGTTTGAAAACGCAATGTTTATACAAGGAAATTCGAGAATAAAGATATATTAATTGAAAATGTCATCATTCGAATTCATGGTTTTTTCAAGAGCGACTTTCACCAAGTTGGCAATACCTTCTCGCTCACCCCCATCTTGTACTTTCAAAATCTTCAGTTCGGTTTTTAAATTTTCGATCTCGTCGTTGGAGGGAGAAAGTCCTTTGATCCTACATTCTCTTTCAAACATATCAACCCCTTCTTTGATGAAGCTCTGTGATAAAGCAAATGTCTCTTGTTCAGCGGTATCCAACGTCATTGGTTCACCGTCCAAATCCTCCAAAGGAATTCCGTCGATATCTTCATCATCAGGCGCATCAGAATCAACCGTCTGATGAATGGAACGATTCCCCCCGGCATCAACTCCTTCTTCGACCACATTCCAAACAGAGACCGTTTCGTTTCCTCCAACAGGCATCCAATTGTCCACAACAGTTTCCTCTACAGCCTTCCACATTCCAGTACTTTCATTGCTTTCCTCTAAAGGTTTGAAATTACTGATAAACGCTTCCTCATCCGCAGCAAAATTTGTTTCCAATCTTCCAGTGGTGGAATCTGACTCCATCGCGTTTTCCTTTTTCGCTTCAAACTTATCATCCTCTTTCACACCAAGGAACAAATTTCGCCAGTTATCCATCGTCTCTTTTGGAAACACTGCCCAACTCTCCCAAACCGACAACACTCCAAATATCACCCGTTTGAACTGCTCCGCTTTCAATCTCTCTTTTATTTCTTTCCATATTTCTCCTAAATGAGAAAGCACGACTGGAACGCTTTTTTCAATCTCGCTTCGGTACTTCCATGCGTTCGGGAAAGACGTGGAACAGTTGAACAGCAAATCTGACAACAAGTAAAATCGAGAAATCTTTTTCTGCACAGGCGTCGAACGCAAAATCAATGACGATGTGAGAATGCTCGTTAATTCCGATGCATGAAGCGAGTTTTGAATGCAAAAGTACATCGTCTTTCCGATCGACATGCGTGAAGACTTTAACCGTCTCAACTGTTTCTCAAATATTCGCCGAGTTCGCGCGGATAATTTCGTAGAATTTTGTTTTGGAGCGGTGTAGATGGAGGAAGAAGAACTCGAGGAGTCGCTCTCGTAATCGGACCTATCTTCTTGAAAAGGGACATCCGGAGGAATCCAAATTATGCCGTCATCGTATATCTGGAAAGGTTCGGATCTCCATTTGTGAGTGTCGTCACCTTGAAGCATGGAGTACAGCTTCCATCGATAATATTTGTGTTCGTCGGATAAGAAGTTGAAGAGGAATCCAAAATCAGGATTGCCTCTCTCTCTTTCGCTCACAATTGATTCAAATTCGGGACCGTGGATGAGTACTCTTTCGATCGTCCTGTGAATGATGGGTAATAAAGTTGTGGATGGCTTTACAAATTGTATCGATGGAACTGAACTCGCGCGGCTCTGATTGATACTAGCTCCGAACGGATAATTTTTTGTCTCTATTTGATTCGATTCTGTCCTAGGTTTTGACGATATGGTTGAATTTAAGATTGCTGGAGCCGGTGTAGAATTTTGGACCGTGTTGATATTTCGAGATTTATGTGAAAAATTGATAGTAACCGGTAGTTTCTTTTGTGAGCTCATAGGTGTGAAAGGTCGCAACGCACTGGGTTTGTCAGGCTTCGTTGAAGAAAAATTCGATCTGTTTGAATTATCGAACTTGCTTTCGCTGGCTTTTGGGTACTTATCTGAGGACTGTAATGCGGATGTGTTGGAGTTGAGCTTGTACGTCCGGGATGCGCTTCCTCCAGAACCACTCGCAACCCACAACCGCTCATTAACGTTGTTTTGACTATCTTCCCCAAAAGAAGCGACAAACTCATTCAACACCTCGGCTGCACGCTCTTCCTCTAATTTTTTCTTTGCTTCGCTGGCTTCCTGCTGTTTGTGAATAGCGCCCTTCCGACTCGAATTCTTGCTGTACATTTTCAGCTTACTTTCGGCAAGAGTTTCAGCTTGTTTTATCTTTTCATTGGCAATCTTTCTTTGGGCTTCTTCAAAAAGCAATCGCTGGTCGTACTCGCTTAAAGGTTCCGAAATTGAATTGTTCATTGTTTTTTGCCTTTGTCCGTTTGACACAATGAAATCAATATGCTGATGACATTTTGTTCTTATGTGTACTAAATTATTTGGAACTTTTATGATAGTTCCTATAAAGCCCGCAATGCAGATAACTCTACACTGGGTCGAAATTGAAAATTTCTGAAAAATGCTGCACTGGAACGAGTGGTATCATGGAATTGCATTTTTGAAGATGCAGGCGAAATTGGAGGTGGAAATAACTTTATTACGAACTTCAGTTACAGATCGATGTGACATCTTTACTGTATCAGTCGTTCTACTTAGTAAATCGTCTCAGTTTCGACTATGTGTGCTCGGATATATTTATGATGAAAAAGTTGAAGGATTTTGGTTTTTTGTGGAAGAAGAAGGTGAAAAACATTCTGTAAATATCATCAAATCGATATTGATCTCTCGAAAATTATTCTGGTTGATGAAAAAAATAGAAGCGTGGTGAAATAAACCTCGGATTTACTGAATCTCAAGAAATACTATTAGTTCCTCTGAAGACGGAGTTTTTATTTTTTCTTGAACACCAGATAAGGAATTTTTCAAGATATGCGCGACAAAGAAAAACGAGAACGGAAGACGACAACGTTAAAAAACAAATTGGAATAATTCGTTGAAGAATTGAGGAACCCCCCTCCAAAATAAGAGGAAATATCTTGCAATTTTTAACTTTGAGTTTGTTTTTTGGAACGCAGTTTTAGATGTGGGTGTGAATAAGCTGAAACATCATGCTAGTCAGCGGAATGCACTTTTCATCCATTTATTATGATCAGAATTATTTTCCGGTCTCAGAATAATTTCCAGTGCTTGAATTTGTTGTATATGACCTATAAAGTTCAATACGTTTAGGAAATAATAAGCAAAAAATCCAACGTACAGATGTTTGATTAAATCCTTGTTGACTTTGATACCTCCGGAGCTTAAAGTTTTTTCATTAAATAGATTTTTAGGGTATTTTTCTGTTCGTGAGGAAATCACTTACAATGCTTTCACCATATTATTGAAATTGCGTTCCAAATTTCGAATTTCCAGAAAAAAGTTATCTTCTTTAAACCAACCATCCGCTAACATTGAAAAATCAAATTGCGCGACCTTTGCAAAAATAAATATCAACAATTTAAATGCGTTCTCATTTTAAAAACCTTCTCCATTTTTTGCCCAATAGCTCTCAATGGTTGGGTGATGATTAAAAACAACGCAACGCTGATCACACAACCACAAAACGCAATAGCGATAGAAATTGTTGTCCCCGTTCGAATCGCACCATCGATATCGCCAAAATATTCTTTTTTCGGGATACCGATGACCACGACGAAACGATCGTCAGTCTCGAAAGTTAAGGGGATGGCAGAGATTATCCACTCCTCTCCATCAGACAGTTTAAAAATCTCTATAAGGTTCGAAATTGCAACGATTGAAAGCGTATCGATGTCAATTGGCGAAGAAGTTGAAATGTCGTTGTTGAATCTACTCATTACCATTCTTCCAATTTCAGATATAGTTGGGTCGGATGCGTTTACAACATCAACTGGAATAGAAAGGTCACCTTATGATAGAGAGACATTCAAACTCAAATACAAACCAAATTCTCTATATGTCAAGTCGGTCGTCAGATTGAGATTTATATTTGAAAGCAAGAGTTTCTTTGAATTCCCAATGACAAATATTCTCGAGTTCATGGTTGGAGTGATATCATCGAAAATCTTCAAAAGAATTGTTTAATATCACGGGCGATTATTTGACGCAAAGTTTTTACCGCTTTGGTCGCAAACATGGAAGAACCACAAATGAACGGCGTTGCACCTTTGTATTTGCGCGTCCTATCATTCCCTGGACGAAAATATGAAAAGTACGTCATTCCGTCTGCACCTTCAGAATTCCAAACTGGCTTCTCTCTCGGGTCATCCAATAGGGACACCGAGCGAGTGTATAGCCACGCAGCTTTAGTTGGATGAACTATTGGACTAACCAGGTTGATTTTAGGTGCAAGCTCAGTCCCGGTAGCTATTTAAACCAAATCATAAAAATAACGTCGTCCGTTCATTTGCCATCTTGGTATTTTAATTTGTTTTCCTTACCTGGATCAACCAAGACACATTTTACGTTTTGGGAATCAGTGTAATCGGCCCAAGCTTTCCATGAACCTGGCACGAAACTCATTCCAGAAGGAACATTAAAGAACGATACGAGGGTCATATTCCGGTACATTTCCATATCTGCTGTTTTCGCGGAAAGAGAAATCTGTCCGGTGAGGTTTTCTCTTTGGAAGCAATCTGGAAAAAACTGAATTTAGAATCACAAATAAAAAAAATAAGAATTTTACGTATTGCTTGAACATTTCTCATTCCGCTTAACGCTTGAAATGCACTAACCGTCACGTTTGGGTGGAATTCGTACCCTTCCGTATCGTGCAGCATCATATCTTCCAATTCAGCGAGACTCATAAACATTTCCACACCATTTTGAACATCCAGCATTAAATCTTGCAGCTTCCCTATGCTGGTTCTGACCGTTGACTGAAAATTTTGAGATTCAAAAATTATGATGGCGGATTACAGATACATACCAGTGCAATTTGATGAGTTAGTGAATTTATCGTTTGAGCAGACGTGGTGAAAACCAGACTGCAAGGCTATAATCAAATATCATTACTGAGTGTCTTAAATTTCCGTATATGAAGAAGTCCATATTTGTTACCGGGATGATTGATCCACACAGTACCGCGACCAATACTATGAGCATAAAAACAATGAAAGGAACGCCAGGTAGTAAACCTTTCTTGGTTTTTCTATTCGTCGACTCTTTGGACAAATTCTGAAGTGTAATTTTCTCAACGTCCATGTTGATTCGAATTATATTTTATTTTCCCGTTATTTCAGAATGCGAAGGTGATTGGTCCGGAATATAAATATCAGTCGGAACTATTAACAAAAATATTAAATAAAAAACAAAATTTTCTAAATTTATATACAACTTTGAATAAAAGAATCACGCAAGTACGCGCACAGCTTGTAGACGTTATAATATGAGATAATATCTCACTTGGGACAACGTGATCATGACTGAGGTAGTTGTATAGATGATTTTTGGAAACTTCTTAATAAAAGAATACAGATTTGTTCCCAGTCGGAAAGGCTGCAAGCAGAGTAATGATGAATTTTCATCGACTAGCATTATTAATGCGGTTAATTACAAGTATACTTTCTTGGAAAGCGTTGAAAGTCCATTTCAGCCAGCGGAGCAATACTCAAAAACATTTTTAGTCACGACCACATAAATAGAATATTCTATAAAATCGAGGGATATTGGGAGAAAGGATTCTATTGACGATGGATGTCCTGGAAGTCGCATTTTAGTATTTCCGTTTAATCCCGCTTTTTAGAGCTTGCTTATGAATAATTTCTTTGAATCCATATAATTTTTCGAAAATCATTTATCGAAAACCCACATGTTTTATTCATTTTTTACAATTATTTTCCGTTCTCCGAATAATTTCCAGTAGTGTTTGAGTTTGTATATAACCTATTAATACATTTTAGAATAATTTTAAGCGAAATAGATTTACATACTATTGTTTCATTGATTTTTTATTGAATTTGATTCCTCCGGAGCTTGAAATTTTTATTTAATATATTTCTCAGGTATTTTTTTTTTTGGTATGGAAATAACTCACAATGCTTTTACCATATTATTGAAATTGAGTTCCAAATTTTGAATTTCCAAGAAAAAATTGTCTTCTTTGAACCAACCATCCGATAACATTGAAAAATCAAATTGTGCGACCTTTCGAAAAAATAATTTTTAACGAATCGGCAGCGGTTTTCTCCACAAAACTTCTCCATTTTACGTCCAATAGCTCTCAATGGTTGGGTGATGATTAAAAACAATACTTCGCTAATTATACAACCACAAGAAGCAATAACGATAGAAATCGTTGTCCCCGTTCGAATCGCACCATCGATATCGCCAAAGTATTCTATTTTCGGGATACCAATAACCATGACGAAACGATCATCTGTCCCGAATGTTAAAGGCATAGCAGAAATTATCCACTCTTCTCCATCAGACAGTTTAAAAATCTAAGTAAGGCTCGAAATTGAAGCAACTGAAAGCGTGTCAATGTCAGTTGGCGAAGAAATCGAAATGTCATTCTCGAACCTAGCCATTACGATTCTTCCAATTTCATATATTTTTGGGTCAGATGCGTTCACAACATCCACTGAAATGAGAATTAACCATGAGATAATTGAATGTTTATGATCTAACTCAAAGCGACAAACCAAATTCTCTATATGTCAAGTCGGTGGTCAAATTGAGATTTATATTGGATAGCGAGAGCTTTTTTGAGTTTCCAATGACAAAAGTTCACGGGTTCATGGTTGGAGTGATATCATCGAAAATCTTTAAAAGAATTGCTAAATTTCACGGGTGATTATTTGACGCATATTTTTTACCGCTTTGGTCGCAAACATGGAAGAACCACAAATGAACGGCGTTGCACCTTTGTATTTGCGCGTCCTATCATTCCCTGGACGAAAATATGAAAAGTACGTCATCCCGTCTGCACCTTCAGAATTCCAAACTGGCTTCTCTCTTGGGTCATCCGTTAGAGATAGTGCGAGTGTAAAGCCACGCATTTAGTCGGATGAACTATTGGACTAACCAGGTTGATTTTCGGTGAAAGTTCTGCTCCCGTTCCTATTTAAATAAAACCAAGAATCAAAGCACTGTAGGTTTAGGTTTTTTTGTTACCTGGATCAACCATCACACATTTTACGTGTTGGGTTTTAGTGTAATCGGAAAAGTTTTCCATGAACCTTGCGGAAAAGGCATTTCAGGAATAATGTTATAATACAAGATAATGGTTATATTCCGGTACATTTCCATGTCTGCTGTTTTCGCGGAAAGAGGAATCTGTCCGGTGAGATTCTCTCTTTGGAAGCATTCTGGAAAAAAATATTCAGCATTATTAATGTAAAAAATCACGAAATATTTTGTTACGTATTGTTTGAGCATTTCTCATCCCACTTAACGCTTGAAATGCACTAACCGTAACGTTTGGGTGGAATTCGTAACCCTCCGTATCGTGCAGCATCATATCTTCCAATTCTGCAAGACTCATAAACATTTCCACACCATTTTGAACATCCAGCATTAAATCTTGCAGCTTCCCTATGCTGATTCTGACCATTGACTGATAATTTTGAGATTCGGAAGTTATGATGGCGGATTACAGATACATACCAGTGCAATTTGATGAGTTAGTGAATTCATTGTTTGGGCGGATGTGGTGAAGACCAGACTGCATGGCTGCAGGTAAATATTATTACTGACTATCGCATTTGTATGCGAGAGTAGTTACCGGGATGATTGATCCACACAGAACTGCAACCAATACAACGAGCATAAAAACGATGAAAGGAACGCCAGGGAGTAAACCTTTTTGGTTTGTCTATTCGCTGCATGTTTGGACAAAGTTTGAATTGTAATTTTTTCAACATCCATGTTGCGATAAACGCGAAGGTGATTGGTGCGAAATATAAATGTTATGAGAATTGAATAAGCGTCACCACGATTTCGTAGCAGTTTTGCTTTTTTGACCAAAATTTTTTTCCAAATGACACACCGACGTTTAAATATTAAAGAAAAATAGTTAGAATGAAAGGACTGAAGTTTTGAAAATTCTCTGCGTGGGTTCGAGTCGCGACATTTTCATTGTTTGAGGACAAGTTCTAACACGGCCGCGATATGAAATTTCAAATCTTACGTGGGGGGTGGTGCAAATACCAAAATTTAAAATAATATACTGATTCAGTTCAATGGATTTGACTCAATAATTTTTCCAAAAAAAAGAAAAAAAAAAGATTCAATTATTAAGCAGTGCTCGCAAAAACACATGCCCATAGCTGAATAGTGCGTCTTTTGTTCGCAAAGAAATATTCTGGAAAAAAAATTAAATAAGTAAAAAATTCATGGTAAAAAATATCAATTTCACAACATACCACCATAATCTGATCAGCCAACTCCGGAGTAGGGTAATCATGTAACAATCCCAACAATTGATCCCGCATTCTCGTTTCAATAAATACCACCGTAAACAACCACAACGCGGCTTCAGAAATCTTTAAAATATTGTCATCCATATTTTTAAAGTCCGAGAACTTCACAATTCCAGGAACCGGCTGATGATCTACGACGACAACGCTGACTTCCAAATCAACTTTTCCATCTCGATTCAATTGATAAAACATTTGCAAATCCAACTGACTGGTGATTACGAATACGTTTACCCAGGCATATCCTTCATCTCCGATTCGAGCTGCGTTCAGTACCGTACCAATCGAAACAGGGTTGGCTTCAAATACGTCAGGGCACACAACGTGGTCTGGAAGTAAACGATCAAGATTGCTCAAGAATGTACGAAGATTGTCCGCAATCAGACCACGCCCGTGCACTTTAACACAAACCGTCGGAATTGGTGGCAATCGGTCTTGAATGTTCGAAGCTACCACCGCTCTCGATTGAATTCCACGTTCAAGTTGCACTGGCTTGCTGTTTGGAAGAATATCGATTTGGATTTCACTAGTTGTATCGAGACCGCGAGCGATTTCCGTTGGGTTTGTTTTTGTAGAAGCAGATTTCCTACGTTTAAGGTTTGATACAGCTAGGAGTGGTCGAAGGCAGGCAGGGATATGACCAGTAGTGTCAACGATCCTGTCGAAATTAACGGTAATCGTTATCAAGAACAAAGTGCTTAGTATGAACATGACCGCCCAAACCATGCGATTTCCAATGTAGCTATACAACAGAAACTGTATTACAAATAACCACTACCAGTAAATAATACGTTCTTACCCGTAATCCTTGAACCATGTGTAGAGAGTTGTGACACATTCTAAAGCATCTTCAACTGCGATGGGATTTGCTGGTTTACGAACTCCCGCACAGCCTGTGGATTTGGCCCATTTTGCAAACGCCTGGTTCACATACTCCACCCTGAAAGCTGACTCTGCCAACGGATTGCTGATGTTTCCGCGATAGACAGGCCCCTCGTAGAACTTGTCACAAATCGCACCACGAATACGAGGATCATTATCAACAGACTTGCCGTATTCAACACATTCGTCCGTAAATTGGTACAGAGTCTTCTCCAAATTATTGAAACGAATAACATCCAGAAGAGGAAATAGAGCAACTAAAACGAACAGAAACATTCTCCACGGAAGTGCTGATCCATCATTTCCGCTTTTTCGACAATCTTCACTGAGATAAACGTTTCCAACTTTCACTAGAGTGAAAAAAAGGTTTAGTTTTCAAATATTAACCACAATTTCTCAAACGCACCGGCACCCCGACTATGAGTTATATCGTAAATTGTCGGCAACTTTGTTAGGGGGTAAAATGGTCGAAGATTCCATTTCTGCACTTTACGGGGGCATGGGGCGCTTTCCGGAATACCACCTCCGGTCTGAGTATTCATTAACCACCAAGAGAAATCCCATGAATCTCCATCTTTCTGTATATCGGGAAACATTGAATATAGAAAAAACATGTATCCATACAAAATTTTACCTTTGAATAATTGTGAAGTATTCCAGTGAGTTCTCTCCAACCCAAACCTTGTTTTTCCAGCTTCTGAATGTATCGATCTGTGTCAGAGTCCTCGTACACAAACGGCGCTTCCTTGGACATTGAATTTGCGTCCGGATGAGAAGTGACGTGGCTCAAAGGTAATTTGACGTCGTTGATTAAAAATCTGAGCGCTTCTCGCACGGTATCATCCCATTTTAACACATGAACGTGAAGTTTTCCGGGTTGCTTAATTGCCTCTTCGAATTCAATGCAACAGTTTCCACTCGAGAGATACAGAGGAGTTAAAAATACGACCACGAGATTGACCTTTTTTTTAAAAGTAATCAGTTGACGTCAAATACATCATATTCATATTCAATTACCTCATTCGCTGCTCGTCGAATGTCTTGTGGTAATTTATCTCCGGAAATCAATTTAATATAATCAATCCAAACTCCGATACCCGAGTTCCACATGCTATGAGCAAGGGTTCGAATGCTTTCTTTCTGGAATCCCCAGTTGTAACTGAACATAATCTCCGGAATTTTTGGTTCACCAATTGATCGTAGTAGTTTAAGCATTCCTTTGAAAAAACAACGAATAATTTATTAAAAACAAATAGCCTTGTCGAACTTTTCATACCCTTTTCTTGCGGAGCGCTCATATCAAGATGGATTATAAGGATCGCAAAGAAAAATCCTCCAATCATCCAAAAGTATCCGAAAGTGTCCGGCCGGTAAATAGAAGGAACAGTATGATAGATAATGTACGCGACGGCTAGCACGAGAATAGTGAAAATTTGAATAGAAATACGATAGGCGACCTAGAATAACCGAATTTAATGAATTTTGGCAAGTTTAATAATTATTTTTACCTTCAGTGTGAAAATTTTCGGAAGCAAGAACAACTGATCATTCCTTCTGATTAAAAGTGTCGAGTTACCAATTTTACAAAGTCGCCAAGGCCACAGAAAAGCCGACATTTTCAAACTGAATCCAGATTGTCCTAGCTGTTAAGCAAAAATATTCAGAAACTGCTGTCGTCTGCTTCAATCCCCACTGACCTTTTCGATTCGAGTTTGAGCAGGACGACCATAAAAATCTTCATTCACAAAAAATTCAACATTTTGCGCCTCGAGGTTAATTTTTCCAACTTCTTCAGCAACCTTACTGACTTTTTCAAACCCGCCTGCGAACATAGACATTTTTTCCTTCACCCGCGGATCCGTTTCTGATAATTTCGATTTGTCAACGAGGTGAGAAAGAATCTCGCTGCGTAATTTTGCATACGCAGACGTTTTCATTTCTTCTTCGAGGGACGTTTCGAATTCTTGGTATAATTTGGCGTTTCGCTGATACGAAACATACATGATCACCAGCCATATTATCGCAACAGCTGCAAAAATAATTCCAAACGTAAATGCAGGTGTGTAATTATCACGAACTGAAGGGAAAGTGATGAGAGGGATTCCAGCAGCTTGGGTATCGAGGTTGACGAACGTGTGAACGCAAGACTGCGAAATAGCGTAATCGGAATATGTGAAACTTTGGATATCAGAAATATTGGAGGTATCATATTCGCAAATATCTACTTGCATTGTCGGTTGTAGATTTCTGAGGCAAACTGTGTGTGTTGAATTATCCGTCGGATCGGAAACGCCCGGAACGCGAAAAACCGAAAATCCTTGATTTACGTCCAGGTAATATTCATCTTCCCTTACTTTATCTTCGCAGATGACGCTGGTAGAAAGTTTTATAACGTTCTTTGGTTTCGGAACTTTCAACCATCTAGTAATTTATTCAAAAGAGTTTTATTTCCAATACGATTATGATTAAAACGGCTCTTACCTGATTGTTGCATTTCTCCCTGGTATAAGCTGAGCTCTGCAGGTAGAGTTGTTATCGTAGACAGCGGAGTTGAGTCGACAAGCAACATTGTTTTCAGTAATGAAGGTAACATTGTCGAAAAAAAAAGTAGTTTGCACTTGCTGTGCGATCACCATAGAATAAGAAACAAAGAGTAATAGAAGGTAAACTTGCTTCATTTTTATGCCAAAAAACGCGTTAGGTTTTTTCTTTTTTTTCTTTTTGTGCAAAATTTTACTGCAACGTCACACGGGTATCACCCAACCCTTTCCTGCCAAATTTTAGGAGTCAGATCAGTTTCATTCAAAATGGAAAATAATAATAGTACATTGATGATTCGTTCAAATATTTCGGATATATATTCCATCGCAATCGATGTGTAAACAATTGTGATCAAAAATATGATAATATATTCCGCAATTCAATTTTTATCAATCATACACATCCGTGTAATCATCATCAACATCGTGAGCTTGAGATTTTCTTCCCTTTCGAACCGGTTTTCCCTCTTTCATGACTTCCAAACTACTTAAATTCACATCCTCCCCACGCAACGCTCTAAACACCAAATCTGACTTCTCATCAATCCCCCCATCTTATAAGATTGCAAAGGGGTCAATTTGCTATTGTTCTTTAGCCCCAAATCGGGTTTTGCTTTCAATAAAGCGACGGAAAATGGAGTTCCGTCAGCATGAATAGCAATATGGAGAGCCATTTCGCCGACATTGTTTTGCAAATTAACATTTGCGCCCCGTGAAACCAGATACTCCGCAACACCGGATGGGTTTTTCTTTGATTGAATTCGAACTGCACTTATCAATGGAGTATCGCCTAAAACATCCGCAATTTTTAAATAATGGCTTTTTGAGGGTAAGACAGGTTTGCGTGGGCGGCTTTCAATCGACGAAGTTTATCGGCTCAGAATAATTTGGCACCGTAGTTTGGAATAATTTTTGCTTTGTCTGGCGTCACTCCGTCGAGGAATAATTTCACCAACACCAACTTCCCTTTTTTCAAGGCCAAATTCAAAGGTTAATCCTTGGTGGTTCTTCATGAACGGGTCCGCGCCGTACGCAATTAAAACCGACGCCGTTTTACTTTTCCCTTCTCTACATACGTTATGCATAAACTTTCAGTTTTGTTATCGATGAGAGTAATCTGTTTATTCGGGTCCAATCCACATTCCAGAAGAGTTGTGTACATTTCGGCAAGCAACTGGTCATCATTCTCCTTTACGATCGAGTACGGTATAAACTTATCCGTTGTCGCACCGATATTAGGATCACCACCAAGTTTTAAAAGCAACGAAATTACATCTTGACGAGTATGGTCGATAGCCATTCCAATGAAGTTACTTGCGCTGGATTTAACTGGTTAATAGCTGCCGTGCTGTGCGTTGCTACCATCTTGATCGCTTCGTCGTTAATCACGTTAACGGCCCCATGAAGTGAGTTATCAAGTCCACCACTTTGAATCAACACGTCAGCGCCGGCGTCAAGGTACATTTTTATAATTTTCCCGTTTTCTCCTCTTTCAACTGCAAGATGTAGTGCTGTCGCATCTCGAGCATTTCGATAATTGATGTTTGGTCGTGGGTTATTTGCAAGAATAAACTTTGCAACTCTCACTGCGCCGTACTGTGCACACAAGTGATAAAGTTCCAGCTGGTCGATATTCTCAGCCGTAATCCACGGTAAGTACATTTTGTAGATTTTCAAATTATCAAACATGCAAGCGTAATTCACCGGATACAATACGTTATCGTCGCGACAAAACAAATCCATTTTATAGCCAAACTTGGAAAGCAGTAGTTGAACTAACGTCTCGTGCTGTTTCTTCGTCGCGATATTTAATGCGTTACGTCGGAACCGGTCTTTGTAAATCAAAAGGTTGGGAACTTTGGTTAATAGTTTCTCAATCAAGTCGATTTCGTACTCGCTGTCTTTTGTTGCGTGAACGATGGAAAGATGGGTAATGTCAAATTTCAAATTAAATGCATGTACGCTGAATAAACCATTCATGAGTTCACACGCAGCCTAAGATTCGAGGTATTTTTCAAATATTGAGTAATGTCAGTCTTAATACGCTGCGGTTAATCTGTGGGCAATGATCGATCCAAGAAGGAACTTCGGATCCATAAATGAGTACGCGATAGATGGCATCATGTTTTGAAATCGTTGTGCGTAGTTGCCGACTCGAGAAGCGTTTCCACGTGTAGCGGGAAGGTTTTCGAATGCGATGGAGTTGTACCATGCCAAGAGTTCGAATTCGAAAGGAAGGTCGATCGTACTTGCTGCTATACACACTTCATCGTTTGCAAAATGTTTTCGACGATTTTTGGGAGTGTTTTCTGCACAACAAGTGAAAATCTAGTCACTGAAAAAATAAAACCATGAATATAGATGTAAAGAAATTTGTAACCTTCTTTCCGAATTCTTCATCATCATAATATTAAACGAGTAAGGGTCAGGGTAATAAATCGGTCTAAAACTGCATCATCGAAGGCCGGTTTCAAATTTTCAAATTTCCTCGCGCAAGCCCATTCTAATTTCAGTATTGGATCGTTTCCGAGATTGGAGAAAGTTTTACAAGTACGCGTAAAGTTTCGTGGGTAATCACTGGCTAGGAATTTAAAAATTGTTGAGAGAACGATGTGGGGCTAACAAACGAAGATTTGGGTATTAAGTTATAAACATTTCTAAATACAAATTAAAATACTTTGTTTATGAAGGTTTGCTGTGAAGAACTGATCTGGGTGCATTCTAATTTTGAAACTTGACACACTGTTTCGAATTGTCGAAACGAAGAAAATCCAATTCTCAAACGGTATTATTGCTCTTGCTTTTATTGTTATATCTTTTATAAACTAAGATACTTCAGGCTCACGGTCCACAGTACAAATTTCAGTGTGAGACCTCAATTTCAGATTTAAAACTGTTTTAACTGTCTCTCAACTCATTCACACCAACTAGCGCATAAACTATGAGTCATCTGGAAGCAGCGACAAAGAATTAATTCAACATGGCGACCTTTCCGATGGTTACGAGTCCGATGAATACAATCAAATAGAGCCAACACCACTTATAAAACAATTATCTAAAGCACTTCGTAATGCAAGTAATTTCGGGGATTATTCATTTGGTGGCAAAGCTGGATCTCTCCCAATTTCTCCGTTTATTGAGGTTGATGGGGTGGGGGTTGATTCGGTTCCGTTGCAGATGAGTCAGGTGGAGTTGTTAAAAGAGGTTTGTGATAAGGCACTTTACGGGAAGGGATTGGATACGATGGAGGATGAAAATTTGAGAGATTCGTGGCAATTATCCCCGGAAAAGTTCAGGATCGCCCATCCCGATTGGAATCAAGGAATTGTAAATTTTGTTCGGTCTAAATTAGCTCAGTTGGGTTGTGAAAAACGTGGATTTGGAGGTAAAGATTTACAAGCTATTACTGTATAGTCCCGGCGGACACTTTACGAACACAAAGATACCTAGAAAAAAAATCGTATGTTTGCAACTTTGGTTCTCCAATTACCGTCGATGCACAAAGGAGGTGATTCAATAGTGTTAGATGAAATTTGTTCAGAATACGTTCACGATTTTGGGAAACAAGACGGAACGGCTATGTATTATCCGCACTTTGCGATTCATTTGAACTTTCACATTGTGAAAATGACGCGACGGATTGGTTTCGAAGCTGACGATTATGGAAGCGGTTACCGCGACATCGATTTCTTCGCAAGCGACTTTGAGTCGCGTGATGCCGTTTTCAGATGATTTGAATATGGATGAGATAGTGAATCCGGATAAATTGAGTTTCGGACAGCTTTGGGGGTCAAAGCATGTTTCGAAATACGAGGGATATCTGGGAAATGAAGGGGCGACGAAATCCAGTCTTTATCTGTTTGCGCTTGATGGGAGTCCAGGAGAAGAGAGTGATTCAGAAGATGAAGAAGATGATCATGAAGGAAAAGTGGAAGTCATTGTGTTGGACTCTGATTAATTAACAAAAAGAGTGGGAAAGCACAAAGGCGACAAATTTCCAATTCGGCTTCGGTACGCAAGATCTGCTCGTGTAACATTTAAAATTTTGCTTTTGCCGACCATGGCCGCAAACCTTTGCTGTTTCCCATCAAGAACTCAGTACGTATTATTATCTTGCAAATAAAGAAAACTTATGTTAATGTATTTCTATTGCTGTCGTTGTCAAAAATTAGTTACAAGAAAAATTTCGACGTGGACTTGGAGATCACTGAAACACCCGCAAAGAAGATGTATCCGATTAAATCTCTTAAAGCCACTGAATTACCTCTTCGACTCGTCAGCATTGCTGCCAAACGTAGCGAACTTGTAACGGACGAAAACGCACAGCAAATAATTCAAGACGGTGGATACGCAATCGTTTCACACGTTTGGGGTCGAATCAGTAGTGCCGTTGTGTCGTTTAATGGGGTTAATTGGCGTGTACCAACTTCTTCTCAGGAGAAGATAGATAGTATTTTAAGACATGCGCAAGAGGCCGGACACTTGTGGTTGTGGATGGATATTCTGTGTATTGACCAAGGAAACGAAACTGAGAAGCTGTCCGAGATGCCAAAGATGGGAAATTACTACAAGAATGCGAGATCTACGGTTGTGGTCGTGGATTGTGGAACGTTGGTGTGTGAGAAAGCTATGTGGGATTGCATCAACTATTCCGGTGGACTGGATAAACTAAAGGTTATTGGGGAGTATGGGACTGTGATTAGTCACCAGTTTGCCCAATGTAGCATTGCCGTTGGAAATTTGTTCTCTGAAATGTGGTTCTGGCGAGTTTGGACATACCAGGTTCTTTGAGATATATGCCGAGATATATTTTATATTTAATGTAAAGTATCCAATTTTTTTATCAACAGGAATGCTTGCTTTCGAACGATTTTGAAGTGATCTGCTCTCACGGCGATACAGCAAAACTTACGATCGACGAATGGCTCGATATCGCCATGAAAATGCACTTACTTCATTCGCAAAGTTACCCAGGCTCTTTAGAACTCTTGCATTGGAAAGTGTCGCGAGACTTTTCGGCAATCTCGGAAATTGCGCACGTCCGAAAGTCGATGCGGAAAGCTCACGAAGGCGACTTGTCACATGGAAAACAACTCCTCACCACTATTCTCACCGCTGTGTTTAGTCGAGATTGCTTCTTCACTGATGACCGATTATTTGGAATCCTTGGTTTGCTAAGTTATGGCGAGAATTTGGTTGTTGAATACGGAAAGATTGTTGAATCATTTCAAAAGTTGGCCAAACTTGCCGTCACTCACGGGGATGCATCGATTCTAGCGATGAAGAAAGCTGATAAAACTAAAGGTGTTGAAAGATCTGGTAAATATCGGTTTTTTTAATTTCCATTATTTATAGTCCAGCTCACATCGTTGTAGATGCGTTGCAAAGGAATGTATGGGAAATTGATTGGGAAAAACCAGAGATTGGATGGGGGTGGCTCGGCATATTGCAAGGCGGAGCTCCTACGAGTGAATTTTCCGACCTGAAACGAGTTTCTCCTTCAAGAAAAGGGATCGAAGATGATTCTATCGGCGAAATAGACAATGATGGCATTTTGTCCATTGACTGTATTGAAATTGGGACGATCCGTTGGATTTCCACTGGGGTTCGTTCTACGACTGATCCGGAAGATGTGGTTGAACTCATATCGCAATTGCATTACCAAGCTGGATGTTCGAGTGAAATGATTGCAGAATGGCTTGCGTCTCTGGTTCCTGCCTCTCGTGGGAAAGCTGCTATACCCGCTGCAGTACCTCTGGTTGAATTCTCGTTATCACTTGGCGATTCTCGAGATTGGGATCTTCCAAAGGCTATCAGAGCATTGAAAGATAAATTCTATGACGACGGAGTACATGGGGACCATGGATTCTGGGATTTAAGAAATATTGCCGATATGGTGTTCCAGCAATACGGAAATCGTGTTTACGGAAAACACATTGGGTGTGCTGCTGTTGTAAAGTCGCCGCATGGGGAAGATCACATAGTTGTCTTGGATCAACGGGCTCCAATCGACTCGAGGGTGTTTGGATATGCCATTGCAGAACGTGGAACGCCTATCGGCGGAGTGATGACTTTGATTTGTGAGAAGTACAAGGATTCCGACATGTGGTCAGTTATTGCACGTTCAACACCAATTCATATGTCGGCAGATAAATTAACCAAGTATTCGATTGTCGAAACCAAGTGAGTTGATTCTATATTTTAATAGCATTGGATCTAACTATTCTTTCAGAATTATATAGGGATCGAAACTGCAGTGTCAATTATGAATAGACCAATTATCTTCAATTTTATCAACACAGTTATTAACACAATTACAATCTTCAATCCACATGTTTGGAAGGACATGTGATACAACTAAGTACCTGTTCACCACTGCAATGCCCCTCCCACCTCTGCAAAAAAAGGGTCATCAAGAATTTTCCAAATCGAAACATCCACAAAAAACAATGAAAGTTTCAGCTGCTTTTCTTGCGCTTGTTGCGACCTCCAAGAGGCTATGGGCAACAGTATCAAATGGATACAGACTCATCCTTTGCTCTTCTGGAAGATATAACATGGAAATCGCAGCAAGCGCCGATGACGATTATTACCAATTAGAGAAAAAATTTTTCTTTTGGAACAGTATCGCTTAATCCGGCCAATCAAAGCAATATCCCCTTTTAGTGGGACAAAGGCTCGGCAGGGTGAAAAAGTTGCGCAATGGATGCAATTGCAACTTATTTCCTCAAGAAACCCGTGCAAATCTATTATATCGATGAGGATGCTCCTAAATTCTTTGAGATTAAAGTATTCGAAACCGTGTCGTTTGAAAACCTTGTTAAAGAAATTCGCTCCAATCTCCCCTTTACAACTTCCGAGTATGTTGATGTTTCGATCCACGTAACCGATAAAAATGCCATTAAGCCGAATTCAACACACTTGTCTTCTAATGACGATATTTTAAGGATATTGAAACAAAATAAGATTTGGGTCGTTGTAAGTTCATGTAATAACTTCTATTAAGCTTCACACGTATTTGATTAATTTGTATATAAATTCAGCAATTAGTGTTTGTCCATCATTTGGACAGAGATATCTCAAAGATTTTCCCTGTCTCTGTTTATAACGGAATCGGAACGGAAGAATTTACGAAAAATGTTCGAACCAGCCTGCCCTTTTCCCTTGGCGATTTCGATGATATATCAGTGCGATTAACTTCGTTAACGGCAAATAGACCATCGGAGAGATGTTTATTACCTATGGATCGAGTCAATGATGTGATTCACGCTCACAAGATTTGGATTATGGTATTTTTTACGTGGTATTTATCTAATGAGAGATTAAAAATTCTTTCTAGAAAGTTATATTTGTGCATTATATAGAGGAAAAAAGTATCAAGCATTTTCCGGTTGCTTATGAAGATGACACATCGTACGAACTCTTTTTGGATGAGGTATACTCAAACGCACCGTACGCAGGAGAACTTTCGATCCGAGTCTCATCAAAGAAAAAGAAGATTCCTTCTGAAAGAGTTCTTTCTTTTGACGATGATCTATCGAAAGTGCTAAAGAGCGAAAAGTTGTGGATCGTTGTAAGTTTTTTTCTTCTTCTCTTTACGGTAAACACTTTTTCATACCAAATTATTAAAAAAAAAATTCAAGCGACCGAAAATTATACACTTACATTGCTCAGATGAAGACAATAACAACTTTCTACTTGAACTTAAATTTTGGCCGGAAAATCTGAACCCTCAATCGTTAAAGTCGGCCGTCGCGAATAAATTACATAACGGGGAAATGAAGTTTGAGTTGTTTGCTTTTGATCCGTCGATTACTTTACCCATAAAAATTGCTGACGATAGTGATTTGAACGAGTTGCTGGCACGAAATTGCAAGTTTCATCACAAAGGTAAATTACATTGGCATTGAAAATTCAATTTCTATTAATATCTGTATGATTTGTAGCGTCGCTAAGCGGTGCGTTGACTATATCAAGGAAAGACAAGGTATGTCGAACACTTTTCCTGACATGTTCGTTGTTGTTCTAAAAATCTTTCCAGAGGTTCAGTCTTCCGCCTTTTACCACTTTTTCCGGATCGCAAAGTACCTCAACAAGCACGAGCAAAAGGGTAGGTCTCACTTTGACTTATTATCAAAACCAATGTCAACCGACTCTGCTCTTATTAGCGGCTAACTACAATAGTTGACACAAACATCAAAGGAATTGAAGGTTTAGATCTATTATTCCCGAAATCGATATCGATATTGTACTCGAAAGACGATAAAATAAACGAATTCGAAGTTCCATACAGCTCAAAGGAATCTTACATCGGCTTTGTTCGGAAACTAATGGCCGGTTCACCGTTCTCCAAAATGACGTATCAGAAAGATGTTGCGGTTTTGGTGGCGGATGTGAAGAGTAGTTTACCAGGGTCTGAGAAGTTGTCGTGGAGTAATTTTGGGGCGTTGAAGAATAAGAAGATTTGGTTGGTGGTGAGTATATTATTTTGGATATTGTTTTTTGCGCACTTTTTTTATTTATTCATTATATTTTAGGAAAAAATTCTTCTTAAAGTAACGACGGGAGGCGTTGAAGAAAACATTTATTTACTCCCAGAAACGAAATTCGGGGCTGTTAAATCAGCGATTTCTTCATTTTTCGGTGTAAAGATTGATTCTGTTACGGTTTCCGTGAAGAATTCAGCGGGAGAGTTGTCGAATTCAGTTGCTTTGGAATCTAAGTTGGGTGATTTGGCTGGATACACTATCCATGCGGATATTTTGGTATGTTGATTTTTTTTTTGGTGGTCATCGGTTTAGGAGTATCGTTCGTTAATTTATTCTATTTAGACAATTGAAGATGGAGGCTCTCCGAATTGGGTTTGTAAACATAACGTGTATGACTTTGATTACTTCCTAAGGTAATAATGCGTAGTTTCTTGAATAATCACTCCGTTCACAATCTGGACATAGTCATCGACAGAATCCTGACAAAGACTTTGCGACCGTTCTGTATTACGCTACGAACGGTTTACGTTTAGACGAGAATCTAGTCCACACGTTTTGGGACTCGCAGTGTTTGGTATCGGGGCAACGATGGGAAGAAGGATTTGTAAATGCGCTTAAACAGACGAAAGTGGTGTTGTTGTTTTGTTCGGAAAAATGTTTGGAGAGAGTTTTGACGGCTGATATTGATCCTGATAATATGCTTTTAGAGGTATTATTTTTTTTGGGTTCGATTTTTTGAACTTCACTTGGTTAACCTTGATGTGTAGTGGGAGCTGGCTCTCGAAATGCACTTTGCAGAGAAAATGCAACTCTTTCCAATATTTATCGGACGAGAACAAAAAGTGGTCGTGAACGGAAGAACGAGATCAATGAATGTTCCTTTCGATGGATTTGGGATGGCGTTTCCGGATTCTTTCCATTGCCATGAACGCAGTCCTGGCAAACGAACTGTGAAGCAAGTGATGAAGGAGATTTTCGCACTTCAAGGGGAACACATGGAGTTGACGAAAATTGAAGTGTAAGTGATTTTTTTAAAGAATCATTTTTTCATTCAATTTTAATGATGTTTTCTTACGTAGAGCGAAAACAAAGCTACTAAATATTTTGAGTAAGATTAAATCGGGTTCCAAGAATAGAATCACGGACTCCGCACCGTTGCTTCTTTACCGAGAAGAGATTGAACTGTTGTTCAAGGCCTTGAATCCGCTGTACGAAGAAATGGAATCTGAACGATCACGGCTTTTGAAATCTCACGTAGTCGGCACTCGGCTTTGGTTGATTAAATCTCTGTTTGAATTTCTAAATTCCAATTCGTCTGAACGAGTCTTGTGGATTCAAGGTAACGCCGGAGTTGGAAAATCAGTGATGGCGGGCTTGGTTGCGGATGAATTGGAAAAGAGGAATTTGCTGGCGGGGATGTTCTTTGCAAAACATGATGATGTGCATCGAAACAGTGCTAGAAATTTGTTGAAGACGTTATGTTACCAACTTTGTCGGTGGAATGCAGATTTCGGACGCTGCGTTTTGGATGTTTTGAAGGGCAGCACCACTGCCGGGGAGGTCCTTTCCGAGCGTGCCAGTATCGAAAAGATGTTTGCAAACCTTATTTTGAAACCGTTGCAGAAGATTGCGGAAATTAACCGCGAGCAAAGCACTATTGTATTGGTCGTCGACGCTCTAGACGAAACCGGAGTAGCAGGATTTCGCAGCGACATTCTACAGGTGTTCGGCGTTCATTCAAAGAAACTGCCCTCATTTGTCAGAATTCTGATCACAACCAGACCTTCCGCGGATATCCTAAAGGCATTCGATAAATTGTCAACCAAAGTAATTGAACCAACATCCAAAAACAACTACGACGATGCCAACATCTTTGCGAAAGGGTTTCTTAAAAAGAAAATGCCATCTGCGGCTGATATTGAAGTGGGATCGAAATTGTTGGTGGAAAAGTCTGGTGGGCTCTTTGTGTGGTTGTATATGGCATGTAAATCGCTTTCCGAGTTGGAGGTAGTTACGTTGGACGATATTAATAATTTGAAAGAAGGAGGAGATCAAGCTGCGTTAGATTCGCTTTACAGTTCGACTTTTGATCGAATATTTGGATTTGAAGAATACACGGAGATGATTACGATGCTCGCGACCATTGTTCTATCGTATGAGCCTCTAAGAACTGAAGAAATCTCATCGTTGTTGCATATTCCACTGAACAAAGCAGAAGAAATCGTTGAGAAACTTCGACAGGTCCTCTATATCAACGACGAAGGAGTAATTAGTATATTCCATAAATCTGTTACGGATTATCTCACGGATCCAAGTCGATGCCACGACACTCGTTTTGCAATTGATGCGAAGAAATTCCACGAGATTATAACGGGGAAATCGTTAATTCTCCTCAACAATCACCTCACATACAATATCGCAAACCTTCCTTTACACACTAAGCACTCGCAGATACCCAACTTTAAGGACCTTGTTTCCAAATACATTCCACGACAGTTGCGATACGCCACTCTTCATTTCTGGAGGCACTACTCGCAATCCAACAATCCTGGGGCTAACGTCGTGAACGCATCAGAGCTCAAGTACTTTGTTTCGAAAAAAATCTTGAACTGGATCGAACTTTTGAGTTTGTTGAAAGCAACGTATATTGTACAGGATGCCGTTGATGCTATTTCATTACACTACAAACCTCAGAAGAGTTATGGTCCAGACGATACCCTTGAATTACTATTTGACATCGCTCGTGTAAATCTACAATTCAGCACTGCAATTACCGAATCCGCCTTGCAAATCTATACCACCGCGATACCTTTTTCGCCCACAAACTCTACGATTTATCGTCACTTTATCGGTCAATTACCAGTTTCTAATATTCCTACAATTGTCACCGGATCAGATTCGAGCTGGCCTTCGTGTTTGATGACGTTGGAAGGGCACGCAGAGTTTGTCTTTGCGGTTGCGATTTCTCAATCTGGTCGATACTTGGCTTCAGGGAGTGACGATAATACGGTTAAGTTCTGGTCGGGAGTAACTGGAGAGGAACTTCGAATGTTTGTTGGACATTCAAGTAGGGTTACAGCGGTTTCAATATCTCCAGATGCGAAAATCGTGGTTTCCGGAAGCTTGGATAGCACCGTTCGGGTGTGGGAAGTGGAAAACGGGGAAGAATTGAAAACTCTATCGGGACATTCGGATGCGGTCAATTCCGTCGTATTTTCAGCGGACGGACTTTGGGTTGTGTCTGGCAGTTCTGATGATACCGTCAAGATTTGGGATTTAAGCGAAGGAGTGGTTTGGAAGACGTTTGAAGGACATACTGGAGGTGTAAATGCCGTGGCGATCTCTTTGGATGGAAATCTATTGATTTCCGGTAGTGATGATAATAGTGTTAAACTTTGGTCTACAGAAAGCGGGGAGGAGTTGAAAACTATCCAAGGACATCAGTTTAAAATTACCTGCGTGGCGATTTCGAGTGATAAGTCGTTTATTGCTTCGGGAAGCGAGGATTATTCTGTGCGTCTGTGGTCTGTAAACAATGGACAAGAAATCCTGACTTTAGCACATACTGATACCGTTACTTCGGTTGCTATTTCAAACGGTGATTCTCAGATTGTGACCGGAAGTTATGATGGCAGTGTGAGACTTTGGTCAAAGACGGACGGACAAGTGTCGAAAGTGTTGAAAGAACATTCTGATACCGTTTCGACTATTTCGATTACCCCCGATGGCAAGTATATTGCGTCCGGTAGCTGGGATACAAAAGTTAAGATTTGGTCAACGGATAGAGAAGATAATCTGGATTCGTCCAAAGGCCATACATACAACGTAAACACTATCGCAATTTCAACAGATGGAGAGATCGCGGTAACAGGAAGTTCGGATAAAACGGTGAAGATTTGGTCTTTGAAATGCGGAGAAGAAGTCAAAACCTTGGTTGGACATACGGGATCGGTTTGTTCTGTGGCCATATCGAGCGATGGACATATTGTTGTTTCTGGAAGTTGGGATAATATGGTGAAGGTATGGGATTTGGAAAACGGAGAGATTATCCACTCGATAACTGGGCAGACATGGGGGGCAAGAACGGTTTCTTTTTCGGAGAACGAACAATACATAATTTGCAAGGAGTCAGCGCAAGTTATTGGTAATTTCTTTTCGTTGTTTTTGTTCTCAAAATTAAATCTCTTTGTTTGAAAGTTTGGGATACAAAGTCGGGAGAAAGAGTATCGGATATGAATCTGGAGGAAATAAAATCGAAAACCGTGACGGATCCTCTGTTGTCAGTGACGGGAGGAGCGGTTGTCGCGAATTGGGATGGATGGGTGAAAGTGGAAGGAATGGTTTATTGCTGGATACCATCAAAGTTTCGACTTGGAGCCCAATGTGGATTAACTAAAGGGTAATTGGATGTTTTCAGGAAGACTTTCGCTTTACTAAATTGCGTTTCCAGAAAATTTGTGAGCATAAACAAAAACTTTATCGGAATAGTTGATTTGTCATTGTTTAATTTGAGAAATCGCTAAAATTAATATTTATTTTGCATTAAAAACAAATATTTTCATGATTTAATTCGATACACTTCTAGTTTGAAATTCGTTGGAGTGAGAAGACAATATTTAGGAAATTAAAATTTTACAGTATCAGTGAGTAATGAAACTCATACTTTTGTTAGTAACAACAAAAGCCTGCATAATCAGTTCAAAAATATAATAACATATCGATAAATTATATACCTGTCGTAAGGTTTGGGGTGTTGATTGAAATGAAGGAAATATTATGAAGTAACTATTTTTGTGTTCTCAAACGGTCAAACTTTAAAGGGCTTCAGCAATATCAAAAAGGGATCCCAAAACCGAATTAATGGTCGATTTAATTTCAAATGGAGCCTTTAATTCCTACATCTGGTTAAAATTGAGGATGACTTAATCGGCTGCGGAAGTATTTGAACGCTTCAAAGGGGATAAAGTTTCTTTGGCTCCGCCAGTTGGTTTGCTGCATGTGCCAGATTGCAAGAATCGGTGCAAGATATCGTTCTCATTTGTTGCAATGACGAGTGAGGTGATGGGGAGTTGCATTCCTAACACGATGTATCCGGAGACAATATCTCCAAAGTTTCCAGTTGGCACAACGTATTGTGAAATGAGGGACGAGGAGAAAGAGGCATTTGTTCGACCGGAATGTCCAAGACTTTTAAAAGCCTAAAGAAGGAATAAAAGTAGTAGACGGGAGCGGCATACATTCTCCGTATCAACAGTCTCATTTGTTCATCTAAAATATATAATTAATAGTGTGTTTTATTAATCTATATTCTGTACGACGGTTTATGAAACTTCTCTTCTTATACCTTTGTATCTATTCATCACGTTGAGGTATCTCAGTGGCATGTTGGGTCCTCATTTGCTTAATAGTCTCCACTAATCGCTGGTTTTCACGAATTAAACAGCCATTGCTGCACAACTCGCGACATTTTGAGTTCTTTCGGAATCGAGGTCGTTACGGAGGTTGCGGACCATAGTCTCGAGTTCATTCAGTCTCTCGAAGATATGTTGCAAGTTGTCCTGGCTCATTTTCTTCTTTTTCTTGTATCTTGAAAAAAAAAATGTGTCTTTTTATATGAAAAAACGAGTTAACATATTGAAGAAACTCAGTACACAGACTACCTTTATTTTTTGACGTGTTGCACAATATTTTAGACATGAAAATTTACTGCAAACTCGGCAACTCGGTCTTTGTTGTCGATACTGCCTCCGATGAAACCATCGGCAGCTTAAAGAAGAAAATCAAGGATGAAAATACAGAAGATTTAGCATCCGTGGATGCAGGAAAGCTCGTCCTTGCCCGCGTTTTCGAAGTTCCAAGTGGTGGCGGCGTTCCTGACGGCGGTGTTCCGGAAGATGGTGCTCCTGACGGCGGTGATCCTGATAACCTTATTTCCGACGCTGTTCCTGAGGGTCCTGATGGTGGCGTTCGTAACGGTGGCGTTCCTGACGATGCTGATTTAAGCAAACTCGAGCGAAAAATCCATTCAGCCGTTTCTAAGAGAGTCGATGTCGAAAAGTATCGTCCTAGGAAGGTCAAGGGTGAAGTTCCCGGGTGGCATATTCAATTTGGCATCATGGCAGCAAAAGTCATGAGCCCGACTTATAAGTTATCACGGTATTCGCTGACCAACGATACGCATGAGGGATGTGTTGATATTTTAGTTATCCTTCCAGCTGGTATTATATCTTTTTCTTCCTTTATTTTTTTCTCACTTTATTCCAGCACAAAATAAAGAACGTCCTTCCTCTGCCTGTTCCACCTATTCCACGAGCTCCATTCTTTCTTTGTCTCAACTTAAAAGAAAATCACGTTGGGATTCCCTGAATGCTATTTCCGATGGTAACAAGAAAGCGAAAGTTGAGCAACCTGGCGAAGAAACGTCTACAGGATACTCGTATATCTCCTGGAAAGAAGTTGAACCGGTTTTCGAACCCCTTATTAAGGAATATACTCAGCTCACCCTCGCTGTCCCGGACGAAGAGTTCAATTTTCTCTACAATAACATGATTCGTATTACCAAATGTTATGGTTATGTTATCAAGGGTAAAGAAGCCAAGCGACAATATTTCATCTCCCCGATTCTTGTTTGTGTCTCTTACCTTTTCAATGGTGACATTCAAATTCTCGTTCAAGAGGATCTGGAGGGTAATAATATCCACGTTCATGGGCATTTTGAATACGTTCTCAAACGTGGTGATAAACGGATATGTATTGTTGAAGCTATGCAAGAGCAGATGAATCAGGGAAAGGCTCAAAATTTATTGGGTTGTGAAGCGGTTGCTGATGTTGACGGATTGAGTTGTGTTTATGGAATTGTTACCAATTTCATTGAATGGAGGTTTTATAAAAGTACTGATGATGATATCTTTGAGGATTTCACTACTCTCAAGATTGATGATCACCACTTACCCTCAAAAAATTCCTTGAGATGTGTTGTTGGGAAAATTTATGCCATTCTTAAAGATGGTTGATTTTTATTGATTGTTATTTTTTTCTGTTCAATACTTTTTTCTTTCTTTTGCTCACCAAATTTGCCTGCTACGTGGTTTTCTTTTTCTACACAAATTTAACTTTTGTTGAAAAAGAACTATATTCCTTTTATCAATACAAACTAACTTTACAACAAATTTCATCCCTCTTCCAAAAAACTTTATATCTATACCATACAATTTATTATCCTATGCTACTTTACAAAATGTTCACTTCAAAATGCAGGCTGGGGGTTACAAAACCCATTCTTGGAATCTTGTGTTAATTTGTTTTGTTTCTTTATTATTCATAAGTAATTCTTTGCAAAATATTTTTTTAATGATAAATTAATCTTTAAGAATCTTACTTTTGTTTCTTATCAATACTGTAGTTGGATTTTTAGGAAAATGAATGAACTTAAAAATTATTTTAGAGTTTTAGGAACAAAAAATTAGCATGAAATATATATATGAACTAAATAATGAATTATGTATTTAATACAAATAATTATAAAAATTAAGTATTCCTTTATTGACAGGGCTAGAATGTCCCCCTTAGAGTTTTAAAGTTTTATTTGTTACTGTAACAGTGTTTACATAGCTATTTCTATTTGGGTTTTCCCATTCAGGCCAAAAACTGATTGCAGATTTGGATTCTGCATATATGAAAACCCCTCACCACCTGCTCTTCCCAGCTCATGATAGGTCCTGACTATTGAAATATGAGCAAAGACTTTTTATGCTTGAATTCATAAAATAAAAAAAAATCCATTCAGGCCTGAAAACAATTGTAGATTTTGGTTCTACATATGTGACAATATATTAGGGTGTGCTATTCCTAGCTCATGGTAGGTTGTGACTGTTGAGATGAGAGCAAAAACATTTTTTCCTATAGGTTTTTAGAGAAAAAAAAAAGGTTTTAGGGTTTACAAGCATATACTGGGGGTTTACATGGCTGTTCCCAGTTGGGGATTCCTAAAGAGCCAAAAACTTATTGCATATTTGGATTCTAAGTGTTGGAAAACCCCCTACCCCCTGCTAGTCCCAGCTTTTCATTTCCCTTGGTTGCTGAGATATAATCAAAAAAGTTTTTTGCCATATAATTTCAGAGTATAAAAAAAAGTTCCAAAAGGGCCAAAAACCGAATGCATAGGGTTTACAAACATGAACTGGGGTTGGGCGCATATATAGATTTTGATAATTTCAAAAATGTTTTTCCATTTTATTATGGAACAGACTTTTGCAATCCTAACCGTATAAATTTTATGTACAGGGATAGACGTTTAGTGCTGTTCAGGCGGGCCAAAGCATTTTTATCAAAATTTCTAGTACGTTTTTGAGATTATCTTAACTACAGGTCTGTCCCCAACTGGTGAACCCCCCAACTCATGATCCTTTTTCAAATTTGAAATTTTTTTATTTTTCAATGTTCTGAGATCGCTTTAATAGATGTAAAAACTAAAGTAAATTCCCAGAAAAATATATTTTTTTCACTTGTAGTGATCCACAATAGAAACTCTCGATCCGAAGGCTATGTTTGTGACACCATAAGAATTTTCAATGAGCAGCAGAGGGAGCAACCACACTACATCAACGAACTTAAATCTTACCACTTCGAAGGTCACTAAAACAGATAGAAAAACACACGTTTACTTGGCTGGAATGCAGCTAAAGAGTTTGTATGAGGACATATGAGCTGGAGCAACAAACGAGCAGCTCAAAATCTGCTACAACTTGGCAGATGCCACGTTGAAGCGACATCAAAAGGCGGCACTCAATAACAATGAGATCCGGGTGGATGGCAATCAGAAGAAACACCAGGAACCAAAATATTCCGAAATTGAAAATTTAGTCCTTGCAGATATGCGTAAACTGAGGGAACTAGGACTTCCAGTGAGTGGACCACAACTTCA